>QKYT01000051.1:24637-159611 GCA_003550305.1 Glomus cerebriforme | reverse complement strand
CAATCAAATTTATTTTATGAAAGTGATCGCTGGTAATATTATTATTATTAAGTAATTTATGAAAGCTTAATAATATCAAACGAAGTAATTTATTAATTTATTTTANAATTTAATTGTATAAATGATTCATTTGGATTATAATCTTAATCATCTTTTTACAATATATATAGTATTTCATTCACTTATATAAAGTCAATCATTTATTTTACAGTATATCTTCAATTTCTTTCATTTATAAAGTTATATCAAAGTTACAGTATAAATCTTCTTAAAATCGTAATGAACAGATAGATGAATGTGGAACGTAGAACTACAGGAATAAAAATGGAAATTGAATNTTTACTGGTTATGGAAAAACAATGAAAGGTAAATAATATACTGATATACATTTTTTTTTTCTGTGAAATGTATGATAAAGGGCGGATGTAAAATTGGAGAATGAAGAATCTAATTTAAGAAAACTATTATAAGAATATTGATACTATTATAATCTAACAAATAATTTTTAATAGGACGTTTGAAAGTCCTGAAGTACAATGACTGCTACTGCAGAAATATCTGGTGACAAATTACATAAGTACATCAAATTTAATTAATTAACCAGTAGGAGAATAAGGACATTTGAATCCCGGCGGAAATTACTTTGCTAATTAAGTCCAGTAAGAACGCATATGATTACGGATATACTACTATTAAGTATGGAGAAACATTAAAATTCCTTTACTAATTTAAATACTAGAATTTTGTCGACGAAAACTTTTTTCGATTCGAAAATATAAAGTTTATAAATTCGGATTCTCGGATTTTATAAGTCAAATTTTAAAATATTAAATTCTATAATATTCTCTCATATTTTCCAACTTTTTAATTAATTTTCATCCTTCTGTTTTCAATTCACATTAATAAGTAATTAGGTTTTTTTAAAAATCAATTGAATTCTGCTTCACATGAAATTACTAAGTTATATAAGAAAATTTCCCCGGGGAAAAAATTGAACTGAGGGAAATTACAGAGGTTTTTTATCATACAATTAGTACAGCGAGATATAACGAATCGAAATAACCGGATTGTCTGGAAAATATTCATTAGTAACAGGCTAACATAAGATTCTTGACTTTAACCTAGTTCTGTTAGCGAAACCTGACCGCGGTTTTAAGATCTGGTCGTGGTTAGCTTTTATAGCAATTGCGTGATAGTATGTATTGAACAATTTTATACATCAATTTTGATTTAATTATAAAATTCCATTCAAATTTAACTTAACATCAGGATTGCTTCAACTGTTAACAGTTAATGCTTTCTCAAATTATTATAACCTGTCTTGATCTATTGAAAAACTTGACCATTAATCGGATGGACAAAATCTTGGAGGTTGGTCGGTTATTTCAATTATTTTAAATTTTTTTTTTTTTTTTTTGAGAGTTAGTATGGTTTTATATGGTCCAATTCAGGAATAATACAGCTCCTTTTCTTTGAAAATTATTTTAAAAATTGAAACTGAGTCGAACTGTTCAATTCACTAGCAGAGTTTCAAGATGATTTAGAAAATTTATTATTTAGATGATTCACATCTATAAATTTATCAAATTTTATTAATTATTTGAATTGATAATATTGATAATATATTATTTTATAATAAATATATATAATAATTTTTAATGGATACTATCATATTTTAAAAGAGGTATCGATAATTAACAAATTTAATAATTACGATAATTTACTGTATATATAATTTAAAACATGATTGAGATTGAACCAGAAAAATGATCAATCGCGTGACGTAATGACTAGTATGACAATCTATTTTTTCCTACATATTAGCCTTCTAAATATGCTTTTCTGGTTTACTTTTACTAATTTTACTGATATTATTTTTAAAATTATTCTTGGTTATGCAAATATTTTCAACAGTATTCTTGATATTAGTTGATAATGTTTGTATTTCCGACAGTTTTTTTGATAATAATGCGGGTATTTTCAAAAGTATCCTTTATAATGCTAGCTTTCTTGATAACTTGAAAAACTTCATAATCATCTACTGAAACTCTTCTTTTGGCATATCGTAAATTTTAGGATAAGAAGATGGATTTCTACCCCTCCAATTACCATTATAAAATCGCTAAAACCATATATTTTTAAATAACAAGTGAAGTTATAGAGTATGGGCCATTACAATAAGTTACATTTTCCGTTTGAAGATTCGATCTATTCGCAATTGTGAATATAAAATCGTTTTTTATAAACTTATCACGACCATTAGAATCCCATCAAAGTGGATTATAACTTCCAACTACTTCAGTTGTTCTGAATCTCTAACTTTTATTACGATAATGGTGGGTCCTTTATTATTACAATTTTTATGAAATTCTGCAGCCGTGTTACTGTCTCTGCTAGTTCTATAAGATTAAATTTGTAGGGAACATCTTCAAAATTACAGCCAAAGTTTCCTTTTTTTCTACCAATCCATCTCGCAAAATGTTCCAAGATGTTTTCGATTAATTATTACAGAATCAATGATCCGTCTTGGTTCAGTTTTATATTCTAGTTTGTGACCAGTAATCATATAAGGTCAGTTTGTAATTCTTTTGATAAAATTTTTTTCATATAAAATTTTTTCATAAAGCTTAACTTCATTCATATAATCTTGAGAAGATATATCGTAAAATCTTACAAATTTAATAAAATTTTTGATTTCTCAATCTGAATTTATCATCAGAGTAGAATAAAATTTCTGGTTTAGAACAGATTTTGTTCTCGTATGAACATTTGATCATGAAATATTCCGACTGGATCATCTTGTAAGAGACATGGTGATTGTCAATGACAAAATTTTTCGATAACTTTGGTTAGTTCTTCTAGTTTTTTCAACATTAGTTCGTCAAAAGCGATCATAATGTTCAAAAGAACTGTTCCAGTTTTCTTCTTGATGTTGATTTACCAATATAAAGATACCTCTGTCATAAAAGCATTAAAAAGAATATTTTTTACTCAAATACAAGTAATGTTTTGTAGCTTAATCATGAATCTTTCTTAATAATCTTGGCAGAAAGAATATTCTGATCTACAATGTAATATAGCTGAATGACAGGAAATTTTTTTAACACCAGGTTTTTCCCGACGTGTCATGTCATGACCTGTTAGAATTTCTCCAAGATTTTTGATAATTTCATTTTTTTTTTCATCTTCCGGATTATATTGCATGGTTAAAAAAAAATTTTTTTTTTTTTGATTTGAAATTTAATTCACGTTAAATAATTATTAGTAAATGAATGAATATTTTATAGGAATGTAAAACAGGTCTATTTTTATCTTAAGTTCTAACCAATGAATTTAAAGATATTACATTCATTAAATGTCACGAGGCATGAGAATATATATAAGGTAATTTAACAAAATTCGTTCTTATTTAGGAAAGTTCGTTGATCTTTTTCAACAATGTAAAATGAAAATCTTATGATGATACTCATCAATTTGACGAAATATATAAAGATTTAAAGGTAACCTTTGAATTTTTTTTTCTCGGAAAATTTCTCTTTGGTCATCTAATTCATTCATTATCTTCATATCCCGTTCTGCATTGTAAATTGGTAATTTGTGGCTCAAATTTACTCGGGGATCTTTTTAATTTTTAATCATGTAATATATGTGTTCTTTTTTGATCTGATACACATCTATCACAAAATCTTATATAAATTTTGAAAGAATATTGACCGAGTGGAATTAATGCATGCTATGCATATTAAGATTAATTGTTCCGTCACGCACGTGAAACATACAACTGATTTACGCTTTCACACTTATCACTTTTCAATTCGTTTATTTTAATGATTCCCAAACTTATCACGGGACACAACCTTGCCGGAATAGTTGGAATAAGGTATGTTACCGTTCCCCAAATTAACTAATGGTTTAATTTAGTTTTCCAGTTACCTTTTTATGTTATCATAACTAGACTTACATGTAATTAGCTCTTGCTATAATAAAAATAAAAATAAGGTATGTTACCGGACGGATTTTTTAAAAATCGAATTTGTCACCATTATTAATCTATAATATTCATTAACCCATCNACCCATCTAAGCCATTGAAATATATTACTGAATACTAAATTGTCCATAGTGACTGCTTTGACAAGTTGCTATAAATATGTTAAATTCATTTATTAGAATTATTACAAAAAATTTATTNAGATACCTTTAAAATCCCTTTAGATTACTCGTGTCAGTAAACCTGATACAATGGTCAGATATGGGGGAATCTCCAATGTATTACTTTAATAAAAGTTTAAGCTTTGGATTTTTTTTTTTAAAAAAAAAACAAAAAATACAAACAAAAAATATGAACATAATATTATATATACTACTTTATTTAATTTATTAAAATTTGTTTAAAATGTTGGGATGGTGAATCGGATAAACGTCCAACTATAAATAAGGAAAATCAGGAAAGGTCAAAAGTAAACATAAAAACAGAAAGTCATCAAGTAAATTTCAATTATCAGCACAAAATAACGGTTCTGATCCTTTAAGTGTTGATAGTTCATTACATAAAGAATTACTCAAAGACATTAAACATTTTATGAAAAGGATGTAGCCGAAATAGAACCTAGTACGACCAATGAAACCATTTATCAAAGGGTATAGTATTATTATTATTTTTTTTCATTTTTCAGCAATTTTCATTCAAAATATTGTTTCATGTCCAACATGAAATAAATTTTATTTACGATCCATGAAACCTTATTGATTTTATATATCCTTCTCTTATTTTATTCATCCAGATTTTGTCTTATTTAAAAGTATAATTCAGTCATATTTTGAATACGGATTCAGAAAATGTACAAATGATTAATTATAAAAACTGTATGTTTTGCGTGACGCAGAAAAATATGAACTGAAACTCATCATATTAATTCATTATCACCATTATTCAAAATTGAGTTTAATAAAATTTCCCATAACAAGAGTCTAATTGTTGTAATTTTACAATTACACAAATTTTAAACATCATTAACATACGACATGGCCTTTATATAATATATAAAAGTGAAAAGTCTCAAATACTCTTCAGTCTTTTGCCGAAATTTCTTTGAAAGTCTCAAATAATGATATTTTATTATTTATAAATAAAAAATCTACTACACGCACTGGTACCATAAGTTTATTGACCCTCACATAGTATTATACCGTCCCAACCCAGCCAGCCCTATTTGCGGGACTGCAGCCAATTAAGCACTTGTATCCACAAGCTTACGCAAAGTAAATAAGCATATTATGCTCACTGCCACGCCATAACATTATGATGCTCCACTTATTCGATTAAAACCCGCCAGTCCTACCAAGACTACAATTATGCAGGTACCCTTGAGCTTATAAAAATGTAAGCATACTATGTCCCCAACTCACGCATAGTCTGGTCCACAAAATACCTAATAATAAACAAAATAAAAAAATACATACTTAAATAAAAATTTTTATTTGGATAATGGTTATCTGGTAGCAGAAGAAAAATGAAAAGATTTTTTTTTTTCTAAAATTTAGAAAAAAAAAATAATTAATTTTTTTTTTTAGAATCGGGTTTAAACTGGTTTTACGCGAATCGGTTGCAACTGTAATTCAGGGCCATAATTATAAATATATTTTAGAAATTATTGAGAAATAATGAGTTATTAAGAGAAATTATGAGAAAATATTGAGAAAATACTGCGAGATACTACGAGAAAATACTACGAGATACTACGAGAAAATANTACGAGAAAATACTGCGAGATACTACGAGAAAATACTGCGAGATACTACGAGAAAATACTGCGAGATACTACGAGAAAATATTACGAGATACTACGAGAAAATATTACGAGATATTACAAGATATTACGAGAAAATATTAGAGAAAAATATAACGAAAAATATTACGAGAAATTATGAGAAAATATTACATGAGAAAATATTATGAGGAATCACTGAAAAAATATGATCAATGAAAAATCATGATAAATTATGATTATGATAATCCAAGTAAATTCTAACTCGAGCCAGCACTATGAATTTTGACCCGAATTACGTCATTACACAAATTTCCTTATTTGGGACATAGCTGAGCGGACTCACGTGATCATCTCCGTCTGACATTTTATTAAGCCATGTCCTTATTTGGAAATGTTCATGATTCTGGCCGGGAGCATAATTCTGGCCAGAATTACTCACATCAACCGGTTTTAGCAACCGGTTACGTTTTAACGCCCGAATTGAAAACCGGGTCCTAAACCGGTTTGGTACATCCGGTTCCGACCTCTAATCCGGGCATAGTAATATACCGTCCCTGAGACTGCAGCACTACTGCACTAGTATATGCAAACTAAATAAAGCATATTATGCTCCCTGCTACGCCATAATATTACTTATTCAATTAAAACCCGCCAGTCCTTCCACGCATAGTATCATACTGGTCCACAAAATAAAAAAAAAAAAAAAACAGAAAAAAATACTTACATTTATCGGTGGATATGTTTATCCAAAAAGAAAGAAGATTGCTATTTTTTAATATGATTAATGTTGAAAAAGGAGTTATAATTAGTAGAAAAAGTGAATGAGGATAAACGGGGATTTTATATTCATTAAAGTATGATCCTCAACATGAGGTAAGCTCGTAGTTATGGAGAAGAAAAAGAGAAAAGGGAAAGGAAAAATTGGATGAATCATAACTTATGATTTATTATTACTCACATTAAAAAAATATGATTTATTATCACACACGTTATGATTTATTAGGAATAAATATCATACCCGACCTTTACAAAAATATTGTGACACTTCTATCTAATCTATAAAAAAAAATTTTAATAGCTATTCAGAACGAAGCGCCAGATAACTGTAGTATCGGGTAGTTGATTGATTATACACGTTTTTATTTCTGATAGATAATTTTTTATAAAGATTTTGAGATTCTTCAAATTTTACTAACAATGAACTGCTCAATATTTCATTAAAATTATTAAAACTTAAATCTGTCGAATGATCTATACACGTGATTTTCGTCAGAAATTAGCATCTTATACAATATCGATCCATTATAAAAAACAGTGAATTTATTTCTTTATATTTAAAGTATAAAAATAATTAATTTATATGAAATAATATTATTGTAAATAATTAATGGTATATAGATTATAGAAATTCACTGTATATAGTTTAAAAGTTCTAATTAATTATATATTTAACCCAATAGGATAAATAGAATTGTTTATATCATTCCTTATTAGAAAACGTTGTGCGATAAACTTTGCCATTAGTTTCATTCTTCGCTATTGCAACAATTTCCATAGCACCGAAACATAACGTTATTAACACGGGACGATTTACTCCCAAGTAAGTATCAGGTAAATCAACATTGAAACTACCCAACAGGTTCATCTCAGGTTCATCGCAATATACTGCATTATATTTGGAAGTATAATAGAAAACAAAATTTATGGAGGTTTGAGTAGGATAAACTGGATATAAACGAGTGGAAAATTCTTCATTCGCGCCCACTTCTGTTCCTTTACTGGCCATCAAAGAAAATTTGCAGATTCGATCATCTGATGTTTTACGATGTAGTGGATCACCGTATGACTAATATTAAAGAAAAAAAAATTCGAATTTATTTTGGATAATATTGATTTTAGCATTTTTTTAGTTAATGATACTTACCCACTCATCAGAAATTCGAACTCCATATGACCATTTTAATACTCTTGTGGTTACGGTATCCATATCAAGTCCATATTCACATGCACCACTTACAATTGCAGCAAGCGGATGAGGTGGAACTGTAGAATACGAAATATTCATTAATTACAATCGTCTTTTTTTTTTTAAAATAAAGAAAAATAATCAACAAACATACCCGCTATAGTCATTTGACGACCAAATTTTTGTTTAACCCTATATTGAAGGTATTTTGAACCACTAAAACCTCCAACCAAAAACATTACCGAACAATTCGAACAACTATCTAATTGTTGTTCAATCAACTCCAAAATCTTGTTGACAACCGGATCAAAAAAAGATTTTACAGTTTTAAAATCGAGTTCAATGACCCATTCATCGTCCGATAATTGATCCTTTTCCGACCCGGTGACATATTTCTTAAGAGCGGGACACTTTCTATCGATGTCCCATTCAATAGTTTCGAAATCGGACTTTTCACCGGTGAATGGAATTTTAACTTGGGAACAAAATTGTTGCACCATATAATTGATCTGGCCATAGTTTTTTTCCTTTAGCATATTCATCGCAGATTTTCCTACTTTACTCTCAAGATATTTTAAAAATTCGTCATCAACATAGGTACCACCACAAAAACCACCTGATCTCTCGGTTGTTTCTCCTATTCGATCAGATGATAATAATTTTCTGACGGTTAAATCCACGGTTCCTCCACCACAATCGACAACCATGTATGTTGCTAAAGTGAACGATATTGTATAAGGTTATTTGAAGTGAACAAACAAAAAATGCTTTAATGATATATACCTCCTGTTGTTAACCCATGTTCACTTAACACATTCATACAATGAATCGCAGCGGCTTCCGCTAAAAATTTCAAATCAAGTATATTAGTTTATCAAACAATTATCATATAATAATGACACCGTAGTATTTCAATAGTTTCTTACGTTCAGTGGTAAATTGAAGATTTAGTGTACCAAGACTCCTGATCAAGCCGGCATTATATAAACATTTTCTCATAATTGTTTTGGTATCTTCAGTAAATTCTATATGAGAATTTTTTTTTAGCTACTTGCTTATTTGCGCATTTGTATGTTTATAAACATGTAATTAATTACCGGCAGGTACAGTGACAACAAGTCGCACGTTACGATAAAAATCAACTCCAGGCCAGCGACGTTCGATTTCTTGCTTGATCGTCTATCAAATCATAAACTTGATTAAAACCAATTTATCATAATTCTTAAGGCCTTACCATTATCTATTCTTTATTATCATACCTTTCCTAAAAAAAAAATAGCAATCATATTAGCATAAAATATATAGCAACGTCTTTAAAACAAGTTAACAAAAGATTACCCATTTCGCGAAGATAATCGGATATCGCTTTTTCCGGAGTAACGCCGTTCGGCAGCTTAGGTTTTTTGCTTTCTGGAACTTTTCCTAAATGTAATTTAAACAATTCCACCGGCTTTGGCATATCTTTTTTATTTTTATTTCTCCTGGGAGGTTCACCAGCTAATGCCTTGGCTCCCCAAGCTATAACAGAGTCATGGTTTTCATCGTATTGTAATACGGTGTTGACTTTCATAGAACCTTTGATTCCCGGCCAATCATCGTTCACTACAATCTCTATTTTTGCCTTTTCGGGTTTAACATAAGCATAAGAAAATCCCTGAGAAAGATAAAAGACGATATATTGGTTAGTTGGAGAATAGATAAATCATAATAACATGTGATAATTAAAAAGAAATTAACCGAAAATGTTGTTCCGAAATCTAAAATTTTAAATGATCATATAAGAAAAGGAAATGTTATATTAAAAATAGAAACAAGTTAGCAATAAGAAATAATATGCTCACCTATTCCAACAACTACACGTATATCCTCTATTATAGCAGGTTCGAACTCAATCGTATAAATTTGAGTTTGAATAAAAGCAAATTCCATGATGATATTATCTTTTTGAAAATTAGATTAAATAAGAATTGAATTTCCCGTGGAACAAAAATTGAAGAATAGATGTGTCGAAGATACGTGTATATATATGCATACATACATATGGAAAAAATAATTTATATTTATTTGTACCAAGATATTTACTTTATTGAAAAAGCCGAAAAGCCGAAAATGACACAAATGCACCAAACATTAAATATTATTGTGATTTTTTCGTTAATACCCGTAATGAAGCACATTGATACAAAATTAACGGAATTTCCGAGAATGAAACCAATTGCAAACGAGAAATATTTGTTTGTTACTATGACTTTGTGCCTTTATGCTAGTGTGATAACTTTGTAAGTTATCACGCAATTTTAGAACTTTCAGAATTATTTACATGCAAAAGAATTTTTTTTATCAAAAAGACTTTTTTTCAAAAAAGGAACCAGGAAACCACGCGTTTTCTTATTAATTTTATGCCAACTTTATATATTTTAAAATTAAATTTAATTAAACTCTGCACTTCGTAATAGGTTAATTTATTGTTATAATAATTAAATAAGAGAAATAACAAATAATCAAATAAAAAGTAAGAAAAAGCTAATTAATATTTAATATTTTTCCTAGGAATTTAAATTATTTGTAACAATTTGTGCCGGAAACATCATTTTCTCATCTCCAGCATTATTAAGATTAAATCCAATCAACGGAAATGCGCAGATATCAACGTATAAATCCTCAAGTTCATCATTATCCCAAGATCCTTCCATAGTTAACGTATTAATTCCTGTACTTTTAGGAAACCATTTCCATTCGGCGATAGGTTCTTGTACCTTTAATCTGAAAAAAAATATATTAACAACTTGTCTAACAATCTCGTTGATCATCTTTTCATTTTCTAACAATTTTTCTTGATCTTTAATTGTTCTATAACGATTCATTAAAGCTAAAATATCTTTTCGTAATTTTTCAATAAATGGATGTTCTTTTTCACTTTCATCTAAAACGGTATTGGAAAAACCACGGTTTCCAAGAATTCCATAAATTTGTTGACGTAATTTAGTTGGAATAGCTTTACTAACTTCTTCATTTCCGGTGCGAATTGTTGAAAATGAATTTGTCATCGCCAACAGTTGTTCTGTTGTCTTTACGATTTTCGCTTCCAAATTTTGTTGCCTTTTGTCACCTTGTTCATCGACTTTTTTGTTGTCTCTATCGTTCACTTCACGATTGAAATATTCGGCTGCTTTCTCAATGATAGTCTCAATCACGTTACGTTCTAACGCGCCAGAAATCAAATTTTTATTTTCTTTCATTGTACCTTTTATTGAACAATCATATTTTTTCAAGAGTTCTTTTGCTTCCGGTTCATTTACTTCAATTCCTTTTTTCAGTCCGCAAAATTTTTCTAATTTGCGATGTAAATTGCCAATATCTTCTGATAGTCGAGTGGTATTATCAGAATTTTGATTTCCTAGATGAAAACTTGTAGCATCACCTAAAGCTGATTGATATTTGGAAGCTTCTTTCTTTAAATTATCATTATGATTCTTTAAATTTTGCAGAACACTTTCAAGCTTTTGATTTTGTGATAGAAGATTATTGTAACCCTCTTCTAATTCTTTAATCTTTTTATTTTGTTGATTAATAATTTCTTTATAATTTACGTTATTACCAGAAGCATTTCTTGAACTTAAAATTTGCTGACCATTTTCAAGCTTTTGATTTTGTAATAAAAGATTATGATAACCCTCTTCTAATTCTTTAATCCTATTCTGTTGATTGATAAATTCTTCATGATTTACATTAATACCAGAAACATTTCTTGGACTTAAATTTTGCCTATCATTTATAAACTGTTGATTTTGTGATAGAAGATTCTTATTATTTTCTTCTAATTCTTTAATCCTATTCTGTTGATTGATAAATTCTTCATGATTTACATTAATACCAGAAGCATTTCTTGGATTTAAATTTTGCCTATCATTTACAAAGTGTTGATTTTGATTATTGTCGGCTGTTGGATAATAATTTCCCTGATAATTCATATTTTGGATTGATTGATGACGATTATTACATTCATCGTAAAATCTTTTATTCATTACATAATAATTTTCATATAGCGTGTATTGTCGTTCTTCGAGAAGTTTAATGAATTCAATTTCATTGGAAACATGCTGAATATGGAAAGAGTTGTCAAAAACAGTTTCAAATTTTTCTTTCCTAGTTATAAAGTAATCTCCGGTAACATTAGGAAAACGTATTGGTCCATCGAACCCATTTTGTTTGGATTGTTGGATTGCTAAGGATAGCTTTTCATGTAATTGGAGTTCTAACATATTATTCATTTTATTTTAAGTGCAAAGAAACTAAGTCGGTTCAAGAAATTCAATGACCCAAATTTCTTAAGACATTTATACTGTACGCATAATAAACTATGTTGAAACATCACCAAAACATAAAATGTACATTTCTGTCGTGTTTTGATATTTTGTGCTAATTTACGGAATACGGATTTCGACTATTATTTATTTATAAATTGATCCGCATGTCTCTTTCTATTGACAATTTTCGGAAAAGATATCCTTATCAAAGTTAATCTTTTCAAAAATGAGTAAGATTCCAATCGTGATTGGTATTAATAATCATTCACTTTATAAAAGAAAAAAATATTACAAATCTTTGAGAGTGACATTAATTGCATTAATTATAAACAAATAAGACGGGATTTATATTCAAGGATGAAATAAAAAATGAACGAAAATTCCCAAATGATGATCAACACCATAAAAGGATAAGTGTCTTTCATCATTGTTATTTTACTTCAAATGGTTAAATACTTTTGCGTAAGGCAAATTTTAGCAATAATATTTATTATCTGTTATTGCCAAGTATCGTACAAAATATAACGGCATGTTATTGATTTTTATCTTTAATATTAAAATATGTAAAAAGTGATACCGGAAAATTTATGTTACGATAAAAAAACATTTCCAAGATCCTAACTAAATTTATAAAATTGGCCTTTAAAGATTCTATCGTACAATAATTGTATCGGATACCTATTTTAAGAAACTGGGCGCAGTAATCCTATACATGCGAAAAAATCAATTATCAGAATATTAGGGCCAAAATAATAACGTTGCCAATGCAATAAATGATACAAAAATAAAACAATCATTAATTTAGCGGTATGAGGATGTGAATAGGTTCTCTTTCGCCAAGGAGGGTTTTATATTCCATAAATTTCCCTTGTATTTTGAGAATTGTTTACAGTAGAGACAGAAAGATTAGGTTGAGTGAAATTTACTTTAGATCGAGAATATATTGAGGTAATGAAGTATATATAATAATGTAAAAATCACATGGTATCTATATTACTCATCCTCAATTTCAAAGCCAAAATTTTACAAGAATAAAAGGATACGATAGTTAATATCGTTTATTAAAAAGATTTCTCCTTTACGAAGTAGTTCTTTAACATATTGTACACGTTCTGTCAGCCCATGTTTCATTTTTTACTAATTAATATAAGTACTTAAAAATTTTTTTACCGTAGTTAGTTAGAGACATGTAGCAGTGTCAGGAATAAATTATTATTAACCTCCCACCGGAAATTTCTTATTTAGATTAGCAATGAGTAACCTTTCATTGATCAGTTGAATTTCACCAATAAGTTAATGTAACTTTTGCGCCGAATTACTTGTTTTGCAGTTCCATGAAATTTTTTGCAATTATTTCTTTCAGGAACAGCATGGCAATCTATCTTAAGGAAAAAGAGGCGTCAAAGATCTTATTTAATTTGTAAAGTATCCATTGTTATCAATTAAATCTGTGATTCAAATCATAGATTTTTATATAGCGAAATATGATGCAGAAATGATCAATGGAAAATATAATGGAAAATATAGCGGAAAATTTATACCTACAGTGCGAGCCTAACTTAGAAAATCTTAAATAGCATCTAATTTTATGAAAATTGAATTATAAAAAAAATTTTGTAAATTATGTAACTATCACGTGATATAACATGATCCAATTAGAAAATAGAATTCAAAGATCACATGATCTAATATCAATGTAGATCAATCTTAATAATCTTAATATCACAGTTTAGTTTGGAAACATGAAATTCTATACATTGAATTGTATGGACAAGTTTCCATGTAAACCCATATGTTTCATTATAGAATTCCATGTATTTACTGCAAAATTCAAGAAGTGCAGTATAACAGTATAAAACATATTAACACAAATATTAAATATATGAAACAAAACTTTATTAGTTCTTTTTACTCAAGAAATATTGGTTGAACAATATGAACAGTTCCCATATATATTTTTTTATTCTTCAAAAGAAATTTTAAACCAAATTAAATAGTGCAGTAGTTAGGTTGAGAGATGTAACATATTATTAATATAACTGAAGTGTTTGGTTCAATTCTATTAGTTCTACTTAGATTTCCATGGTGGTTTATCCTATACGACAAAAACTTCCTGGTGATAAACGATTATGTTACATTATAAATCTAATATCAAATAATGTAATAATAAGAGAGATATCTTTTAGTATCAGCAGATTCAAAAGAAAGAGATTAAAATGATATTAATAAGGTGACTTTTATACTTTTTTACAATGTTATACAAATCAAATATAGAGTAATTTTACTAAGCATAACTCCATCTATTAAAGTAATCAAAAATTCTGAAAGTACAGGTCATAATTTATCTAGTATTTATGGTTTAAAATTTTAATTTTATATATAATCATGTATTTTATATATATTCTATTTTTACTATAGCTACTGTATGTTTCTATTATAGAGGTTCTGCATGTATGCATATAAAATACACTTACATACACAAAATAGCTATTTAGTCAGTAAAAATTACATTAAGTTTATTATTGCCCATATTTTTCCGTTTGTTTATATATTTAAACACAAATAGCGAACCATTTTTCATACAATTTGTGAGCCATATTTTCAGTATGCTGTTTTTGGAATTGAAAAGACTTGAAAGTCATATGAAACAGTGAAATCTTAAGTTAAATTGTACTGTATAAAAGTGATTGCAACCAATCATACCTAGAGGTTAGAACCGGTTGCTTGTGTTTTTGAAAACTGGGTTTATCGAGTCCAACCAGTTTTACACAAACCGGTTGCAACTGTAATTCAGGCCAAATACTAGTCATAATTATAAATATATTTTAGAAATTATTGAAATATTATGAGAGAATATTACGAGATATTAAAATACTATGAGATATTATAAGAAAATACTACGAGATATTAAAATACTACGAGAAATTATAGAAATTATTATGAGAAATTATATAGAAAATCATTAATAATTATAGAGAAATAATGATAAATTATTGAAATTATGATAAACATAATAAAGCTAAACCTAAGTAAATGCTAACTCGAGCCAGCACAATGAATTTGGCCCGAATTATTTGGAAATTTTCATAATTCTGGCCAGAATTACTCTCATCAACAGGTTTTTAGCAACTGGTTTTCGTAATCTGAAACCGAATTGTCTGGAAAACCGGTTGGAACAGGTTCCAAAACCGATTTGGTACATACCTTATTGTATACTTTTTTAATTATCGTACAATGAAATATGATTGGTTACAACTACAGTTTATCGGAAATACAGGAGGCGATTTTTTATTTAATTAATATACTGTAATAACATTTCTATAGTTGTATATTAAGAAATAGAATCTTAATAATAACTATAATAACTTAAATTACTGGTACTTAAATCTTTAATTTCATCGAATAATTAAGTGAAAAAATTCATATGCGTAAATTATTATGAGGAAAACAAAATTAAAAATGAAAATAATAACAATCAGAGTTTGAAAATATTCTGTGTTTTAATAAATTCTATTTAATATTAGAATATTGTTTCAACATCTTCAACATTGATTATATCATTAACTTCTAAGGATTTAGTCAAATAACAATCACCTTTCAAGGCGAATGATGGACAATTATTATTTGAATTATCAGAAAAATTTCTGAAGGAAGAATCGTAAATTTGATGATTAACTTCAGCAGCATAACGACAATCTAAACAATTTTCTCGATTTTCACCGAGAAATCATCAACAAAGATAACAAATATAATAAGCATCAAAATTATAATTTCCAAATGACGTCTCTCCAAGATGAATACTATAGACATCGGCGGATGTAGGACATCTTTATTGGTTGCTATTTCGGTATTAGTCGCTATTTATTTTGTATAATTTTCTCTAACATCATCAGACATGGATTCCCATTTTATAGAAGCTTTATGGTTTAGTTCAGTCATTTTGACATTTACTGGTTCATCCTTTCTCATGTTATCACGAAAAACAAGAAAGGATTCGATTTTTTTTCCTTCTTTTCTAGTTTTCTGAATATTGAAATATGAGCAAACCCGAAAAAAAATTTAACACGAATTGTAATCGAGAGTTGAATGATGGAAAGAAAAAAATATTTTAAAATAGAAATCGAAACAAAAGAACATTTTGCCATCAATAGTAAATTTTATAATGCATTGTGCAATACTTGTACAATCCTTGTACAATGCATTTTCAACATAAATGTAAAGTATAATATGTTTTACAAGATATAGTTTAATGTATTTTGTTTATATATTGTACATTTATTTGTGTATTTATATTTTTTCAAATCAAGTTTAACTACATTATCACGATATTTTATTTATTTTCCAATTTGACAGGTTTAGATTCCTTTGGAGGTAGCGGGTGTCGTAGTTGTCAATACCCTTTGGCCAAGTTTGGAGATTCATTTGTTATCAGAAAAGTAGCTAATCCCCCTTATAGTCACACCGAAAAAAATAGATGTGATTATAAGAAATTCATATTATGTGACTATAAAAGGGGGTGGTTTTTTAGTCCGGAGCGTTAGCGTAGGACTATATATTTCTAGGCCCGGTGTACATTTGTCCGCCCGCTCAATTTTTGAGTCGATAGATTATTGGTTCCTATTATGCAATGATCTCAATAAAGTAAGCACCCATTCATCATGTGTTCAATAATCAAAACTCTCTTACTCCGGACTCAATAACGGTTCACCGTTCCCTAGTATAAGTTTATTAGTACATTGGGTGGTCGTACTGTACATAAATCAAAAGGAAAAATAATAAATTCATACCAGCTTGAACACTTATGATCACACATTCACATCATGTAAAATCCACACCATATTTTGACACATTTCATAATATATTTGGCATAACGAAGTTGGTGGTTTAGCCAATCAGACCTTCGTTATAAGAAAATTCGTTAATGTAATGTGAAAATCTAGTATAACTTGTAAATTACATAATATTTGTATTATACAGTATATAGTAATTTGAAAAAAATAAAATTCCTCATCCAATAATAATCGAAGAGAAATTATTTGATATGATGCAATCGAAAGCTAACGAATTTTGACTAGTCTATGAGGTTTTTAATATAAACAAACTAGCAAATTTGATGTTTTTGCTTTTTTATTTATCTAAGGAAAATTTGTTATAAACTTATAATAAGAGCCATTTTATATATATTTTATATGCACTGTACACTTTCTAGGTTTACTTCGTTAAACGGTAAACAGCATTTTATTAGTAATCTTCGGTATAAAAAGATTTTTTTCATATGTTAAATTCGGTACAACACTGAAGGTTCGCTATATTAAGAAATTCGTTAAATCAAAATTCGATATTATGCATACGCTGCGCTAGTAAATGAGCACATTTTAAAAAAAATTTAAATTATAAAATATCATACATACAGAATATAGAGCAAATATTATTTTTTTAAATTAAAGAACAAATGTAATAAAATTTTTTAAATAATTATATAAATTCTTTAATTTTTTTTTATTATTAATGCTTCTTTATAATGTTAAATTATTAGATAATATTTTAAAATTGAACCAGAAACCAGAGAAATAAAAAAATTGATAATATGAAAATTTATTTGTTTCATATTGTGCAACAAATATTGAGTCAAAAAAGAACTGATAAAGTTTTTGTCCTATATATATAATATTAATAATTGATTTATTTTGTACTGTTATACTGTAATATTAATAATTTCTTGAATTTTGCAGATGAATTCTACATATTTTACTAAAGAATTCTACAGATTTCTAATGAAATTTTATAATATACAGAAATCTATACAATTATATAATAAATGGGCAGTTTTATATGGAACTTGTCCATACAATTTGATTTATAGAATTCTACATGTTTTCAAACTAACCTGCATGTAGGGATGGTAAAAAACGTTTTAAAACAATTTTGGCGGTTTAAACCATTAAACACTTTAAAATGGTAGTTTTGGATTCCATAGTATCTCAATTTCTTGTTATACCATCAAACTTCATCCAAAAATTTGGTCTACATAATGGGAATTTCTTGCCTACTAGCAGATCCTTGAAAATATATCAACAATTGCGCTCTCAAGTATGATGATATAGGGGACATCATTTGAATTTTTTTATGATTAACTCTAATGAATATTCCTACTAATACATATTAGACTTTATAAATTAATTTTACTAAATTTCCTTGAATGCTTCAAAGCTCTCAAAACTATAAAGACTAACAACACGTATTGGAACATTGTACTATTGCATCACTTGTGAAAATGCACCTAAAAATGAGGCATCACATTAGCCATTATTAACAATGTTGGTTATATAAGGGTATTAAAAGGATACTTATATATTTTCTTGACTGTATTCCATTCATATCTCTAAACTATTTCTTGATGTCACTAAATGTCCGTCTTTAAAATGTGTTACCACATCAATGATTAGAAAACTACAAACAAATACCCTTTTACTATTTTAATCATCATGGCTATGAAGTAATATATTGCACTGATGAACTTTAATTTTTAAAAAACTTAATACCATGTAGGTAAGGATGGCACGTGATTTAAAACAAGATGTTTAAACCAATTTAAATCAGTTTTTTATTGGTTTAAAAACAGTGATCGGCATGATTATAATAAAATTGCATAATTAATTTAATCAATAAACAAACTTTTTTGTATTTTTAAGCAACCTTTCATATTTTAAATATAATAAAGTGCCTAAAAATTAGAAAATATTAGCAAAGACTGTTTGAAAATGACGAAAAAAAAATTGAAAATTAATATATATTATATAATAAAATGCTTAAATTTTTGTTGCAAATATGTATTATGTAGTAAAGGCTATTTAATGGTTTATATCATTAAGAGAATAGAAAGAGAGACCTAAAAGCCCAAATTTCATGTGATTAAAAGCAGAATATTTGCAAAAACAAGGTATATGTCTCATTGAAGTTCTGTATACAACTAATTTATATCCATTTATCAGGTATACATTGATCGAAAAGAGATATTTGAATAATGCAAAGTATAATAGCCCTCTAAGTTCTGGTTTTTAACAGATTTTATTTACTTCAGTTTTCTAGAATCAATAAAAAAGTCAAGTGTTTTTTCTGATGATTCCATTAGCAAAATTTATTAAAAATTCAAAAGATTAATGAGTTTTTAGTGTTTTTTATCTATAGAATAAATTAATATATATATACAGTATATAAGTATTGATTATAAAAGAAATACGGTAAGTGAGCAAAGTATGAAGATAAATAAACTTGATCTGATGGATAAGTTCATACTTCACATTGATGAGATTAAAGATGCAAAAAATTTAATGCATTGAATTCAACGTCTCAATGGCCCTTCACATTATTGGTTAGTGATCGTACTAATTCTGAGAAAACTAATGAACAAGCCTTATTGAATATTTAATAGAAAAAAGGTAGCATTAGGTATATTTTGAATGATAATCTTATTTTAATTGACCACTCTATTAAGAAGCCAAAATATTTGTATCTCAAACTGGCATATCAGATAATTGTAAATAGCCTAAAACCATGTCATGAAGACATTACATTTCAGGTATGAAGCCTGATAAAATTCCAAAGGTAGATTCATTCTTTTCAAAAAGAGGTACAGTACTAGTCATATTCAAAGATCTGTATGCTGATTCAAAGATTGTTCAGGAGAAGATTATTCCTTATTTTACCAAAAGATGTCAGCTCAATATACGTGCACAGAGTTCCCAAAACTAATACAACACATGTCTGTCTATTTAATGGGTTATATACTTTGGACAAGCTAAGCAGAATTGTGCATCTGTATGCTAATGACTGGCGTAATGCCTATAAAGTTATTTGTTATTAATAGGCATTTATATGAACAAAACCCCATTATTTTCAATTTAACTGTACCTCGAGAAGAATTCGTGTTGGATGGGACAAGACCATTTTCAATGAGTAGAATTTCCTCTTTCAGCAATCATGAACTTGATGATCGGACCTAAATGTGTATTTTATCGGACATTCAGAATCTCTGCGCTTCTTCGCCCATAAATCTCTTTCATAATTGCTGGAATAAGTATCTGGTTTTATAGTTACATCATTGTACTTCATGTAGGGAGATGATTTTTTTTATCCTTGGCAGAGATAATATCATCCAGCTATCGACATTTATTCTCTAGCATGTCAATAGAATTCTTCAAATCATGGATTATACAGTATCTTTGAATGAAGTAACCGAAAAGCTTAATTTAGTAATTTTCTCGCCACTCTCCTCCAGAGACTTAGCCATAATAGACTCACGAGATTTATATTGTCTTGTAGATTGAGAAGGTCTTCAATCTTTCTCTCCATTTCTTGTTTTAATATATGTAATTCCTTATTCTCCTGTCTCAATAAAATTTCGCAGTCACTAAGAGTAGGCTTCAACTGTTGCCGAACCCTTTTCTTTGTATAATTTTCTATCTACCAATTTAGCAAACTTTCAACTTCAGAATGAATACTGCTCCTTGTTCTGCTAATAATGGGGTATTTTCGAGATGTAAGACGTCGCCATATATCTATTTTGATGGATCGAGGAAGCTGGTTAAGTTGTTTTGAGTAATATACGTGAAAAGACGGTGTTAACATGTTAATTATTTATAGATAATAAAAAATTCTGAGAATTCTTAAATTCTGAGCATTCAAAATAAAAACACGTGATTATGGGTCGCTGAAATTTTGCCAAGAAAATTTTTTTTTATTAATACAGATAAAAATAAAATACAAGAGTTGGGAGATACAACTCGTGATTAATATTTGTTATAGCTACGAAATAATAAATCTAGACTATCTACTCTGCATTATCAGCGAAGCTGTGCACTTCGTCCATTATTCGGGTAGAGGGTCTTCTGCCTTTAATCCACGTCTAGCTCGGGTTAAATCTAATAAAAACAGTTTACGGTTAATCTATTCAAAATGTAAATTAATAACAAAGCTAAAATGATTACTTACCGATATTTCCTCGCCTCTTATCACTAGTCTTTTCAGGCATCTCGGTTTGACTTTTTTCGGTTTGGTAAGTCAGATCCGAAAATTTAAAATCTTGAGCATTATTCAAGTCTCGATGAGAGGTCGTATAAACAATCGAACTATCAGCATCTCTTTCAAGATCACTATGAATAGGAGTAAGGTCGCGCAGATGGTGGAAAAACGTTCCATGAACAAAGTAAACGATACTGTGCCGGATTCCTCGATTTACTGGAAAATTCCCAATGCAATAAAACGCGACGAAAATGCTACGATCTGTCCTGGTCTGAGAGGTATTACGATTTGGAGTTGTGGGAAGCCAATGCGACTAAACAATAAAGAATTTAGTTCGTCGTGCTCATCCCAGTGGTAATCGCTAATTGTATTAAAATTGATTGCGATCATAGGGAAGATTCCAAAACTTTTCGGTGCGAAAGGTCCCCACTTTAATTTACTCATATAAATTTCCGTAATTATCATGCAAGAACCTGTTGATGCTGTCTGATAACGGTTTTAGACTTTGAAGCAGATATTAACGCATTCTTGATGATCGATGTTATGGGAGCTGGCGGTATTTGAGCTGGTATAGAGGGTATTATATAAAGTGTATGCGCCAAAATGTTCGACAAAATTCTCCCAAAATTCGTCACTTCGATGCGAGATGTTTTAATGTGTGAAAATAATATTCATTAACAGCGTTTGTTGCTTGCATCACGGCGCCTTGATCATTGAGGGTTTCAAGATGGACTAAGGCTCGACATCCACGTCCGAATATCTACTAATCCATCAAGAGATTGAAAATCATTGCATGCTAAAAGAATCAACCGGGCTTTTTCTTTGCGTGTATTACGCTCGACGGCAGTATTAGAAATAATTATTATTTTGAATATTAAGAGAGTGCCTGAGCTTGCTCCACTTCAATCTAAGATGATGTCGAACATACCTTTTGATTGGTCCACCAAGTCGTTTTAATCCTAACCACCGACCGAAGACGACCCACAAGTGTTTATTTTTATCAGTAATAGGTGAAATATCATTCTTATCGACCTTACTGATAATATCTGTATCGATTAGTGAAAAAAATTCTTCCGAACTTGAGGGAACTATCGTCGGAGTCAGATCTCGCTTTCTTAACTAATGATTCGATCAAGATCACGTATCGAGATGTTTTGCTGAGTTTTATTTTCTTTGAAGATACCCGATCAGAGAGACAAACGGAACACTTGTCCACTCTTTCTCCAAATAATGAACTTTATCGCGATAAGATAGACCACGAGTAGCGTGTTGAGTTCGGTGCTAGTAATCTAGTAATCCCGTTAGAAATATTATATTAGTCTATGTCATAATATATTTTAGCCAATATATGTATTACCGTTTCTTCGTAAATATAAGCAAGGACTCATGGGAGGATACTATTGGCTCAAAGCTTTACGATAATAGTTCCTTTTTTTATCCTACTATAAAGAATTTTCCAATAGGCTACGCGGAACGAACGAGTTACGTAACCAAAGTGCGGAGCAACCTACCCGGAATGGACGAGGAAATTGTGCGCATATTCGACCAGACAACTCACCCAACGAGTAATTACACAACCCTCTTATCAACACAAAAGTAACCAATCAGACTATACTAAAAGTTTATCTCGGTATATGATGGTAGAAATAAAATAAGTACTGTACCTTCGACAGATTAAAACGATATCGAGTTCCGTGGGAGTGATTGCGACTGGTGGTTTGCTTTCTTCTGATTCACGAGTTTTCTCAGTGTGCTCCCGTTCTCACTTAAGTTTTTTATTTAATTGTAACGGATACGTCGTAACAGTTTCAACGACACGCTTGGTGTTATAGCTTCTTTTCGTTTGCTGGTGGAAGACATAGCATACAGTTAAGTAAAAAAAGTTCCTTGGTGTATTACTAGTAGAGAGACGCAAAGGTAAGACTATCTCTTTGATCGTAAATCCGTCATTTTTTTTAAATAATTCGAGGCAAATTTACCGCGAATTTAGTCAAAGGAATTTGACGAGCTGTTAGGATTTTTATTCCTAAAGCCGATGTCAGTATTAAAATGTATAATAATTTTTATTTGCGAAAAAAAATACCAAAAATTACTCTGTCGCACAGATCTGTCGTCTCGGCTTCGAGTTTTCATAAATAGTGCACGAACACGAGTCATAATCGTGTTTGTAATGCAGTTTTATTAACGCTTGTACTTATTTAGGATCTATAGTACATTTGAGAGAATTCCACACATCTTTAACCATCTTTACAATATTATCTCTGATTTAACGATTTTTAGTGATTTTATTGATTTATATCAGTGATTTTATCGATTTATAGCTGATTTTAGCAAGATTATACTCTATTAAATCTGAATTCATTTTTATTTAGAAGGGTTTAGGGAATATTGTAATTACAGAAATTACAGAGCAGACCGGAGGATTTATATGCATATCGAAGATGTTTAACGTTTTATTTATGGGATGAAGGATCGGTAGGACCGCGATCTTTCAGGATCGTTGACCATCTTTATTTAGAGTAGCTAAGTGTCCTTTATTTATATGTTAACAAACAAATAAAATAAAAGTAATAGAAGAAATAAATGAAGCTATTCCTATATGTATAACATTTCAAATATATCTCATTTATAATTCTTTGATCCTTTTAAATGTTGCAAACCGATTTTTTTACACAACTTTCTAATAAAACATGTTATTCTATCAATTGCATAAGCCATACTAAATCTTTTTGATAAATTTTTTTATTGGCCAAGCCTGACATAGCGTAGCTCTGAGAAGATCTGGATACGTCCATCCTATGCCATGTGCGGAAATACAACTTAAGCTAGAATGCATGTTGCGTCCTGGACGACCAGACCCTGTCATATTGGGCTTCATGTTTATTTCAAATAAAGCAAATTGTTTTTCCGGTGCTATCTTATGTCAGTCTATTCGGATTGGGGCCAATGGTTTTATTATTTGTGCAGCTTGTTCACAATCTCGAGAACCTGTTGATATGTTGGATCTTTTATTTCTTCATCATTCAGTAGTGTACTGTTTTCAGTTACAGCAAATATCGCTATAAGGGGCAATACCATCATGATGATTAAATCGCTTTACTATCGGTAAATGTCAATACTTATATAAATTGATACTTTTAAAGTTGATATCATACATTCCAGGAGGCATAACAGTCACAGTTATTTCTTCTCCTTCCAAATATTATTCGAGGATTAAGGGATCTCCATATTCAGAATAACGTTGTCCATCAATTACAGCTCCAGAAGACAGAAGATTTTTAGCATGCTCTTTCAACTGTTCCATAGTATTAACTTTTTTAACTCCTTGGCTTCTTCTTCCACGTATAGGTTTAACAACAGCAGGGAGACGGATATTGTTCTTGTATAGGGTATCTAGGGTTATACTATTCAACTCATATGCGCCATTACAAGTGGTGTTGCCAATAAGGATTGCGTGAGGAACTAAAAGCCCATAGTTTCTCATTAGTTCAATCGCAATCCATTTGTTATCAAACTTTTGCACTTTTGATGGAGGGTGGCCAATAAGCTTAGTATCTTCTCCAAATTCATGTAATTTAGTGGATGGGCATCAAATAAAATGGTATTTGCCCACAATGTCTTTGCTCCTTTGGCTAGTGCTGCATCAATCCCTTCTTCCGTATCAGGAAAAACCCAATCCATATTAAAGGATAGGCGAGGGTTATCAACAAGAGTAATTATGGGGATGTTATTAGATTTCAATGCATACATATCCAATATCTGCTCCACTATCGCTATAACCACCAGGCTTCGTATGACCAATCTTGCGTAAATGTTGTTGAATCATGTTGAAAGCGTACACGAATACTACCATCTGGTACATGACTGTAAACAGAACAATTAATAGAAATTTGATCGTCTTTGCAAAAAGATATACGTCCAGGCTTCATTAAAATTTTGGCTAGTTTTGGTCTTTCTATTAAAAGAGACTCCAATACTTTTTTGCAATCAACAAGTACGATTTCTCCACCTATTGCATCATATTCAATAGGTTGGAATAAAATCATTTTTGGGGACCTATCTTGATCATTGCATTCTGGATCGGGAACATGCTATCCAGAAAGGCTAAGCATTCCTTTAGATAAGCCTTAATATTCATTTAAGTCCTTTCAGCTAGAACTTTTAGGGGTCAAACTGACCAGTAATACCATCACCATCAGAATGAATATGAGATTGGATTGTTCCTTGAGTTTGAGAGATGATCTTGAAGACCGAGACTTCAGAATCCCAGACCTGTAAAATAGTAAAGCCGTGGTTTTCTATTGTGCATTTAATACGTGATAAAGAACTATAAAAATGTTCCAAGGAAGAAATATGAATTAATGGATTGAACCGCTGTTTGTTGAATTTTCGGTCTCACTTGCCATATCGAAAGTTCAAAGTTAAAGTGAGCATATACAAGAACTTTGCATAGAAAAGGGAAATCACTAAAAACTTTCATATATAAATTTTTGTGTGAACATGAGGCGTAATGAAAAAATGTAATGATCTGTAAATGATTTACAGACAGGGGTCGGGATCGGCATATGCGTCGGGTATGGTCCATACACAATATTAATGCCTATCTTATTGTCACCCGCATTATTGCAAAACAAAAATTGTTTCACAAATAAAACGCCAAAAGTTTATCACCAAATTTAATAAAAAGCTCCCAAACTTTTTTATTCTTGTTAATGGCATTTCATTTCTTATTTTTTAAAAAAAATTATTTGTACAAACGTTGAAATTTGAAACCTAGAAAATAATATAATGTCATCTCAAAATAATCTTGAGCGATGTAAAAATTGTGACGAACAGTATATTAATAGTAAGAACCAATTATTCGAATGGTGTAAACCATGTCAAATAAATGATATGAGAGCAAATTTTATGAAGTGGTCCAGTGAAAATGAAAAAATTGATGATTTCATTCAAAAAATGCAATTAGAAATTAATGAGTATGATGATATAGTATTTGAATGGATACCATATAATCACTTTAATAAAATTAAAAAAATAGGTGAAGATAAATTTGCCACGATATATTCGGCAGTATGGAAGGATGGACCATTATATTATAATGATAGTAAAAATGAATATACAAGAAACAAACAATGGAAGGAAAATAAAGTTACTTTAAAGTGTTTTCTTAACTCACAAAATACCATTGATGAATTTCTAAATGAGGTATGGAAACATTTTCTATACATTAATTTTTTTAAAAGTCCTTTTAAATAATAATTATGTTTCATTAAATAGGTTAAAGCACGTACAATGGATGAATCAGATGATGGTAGTTCTCTCGAAGTATATGGATTATCTCAAAATCCCGATACTAAAGATTATATGATGGTTCTTCGGGATGGCTATTGTGAAAAGTGTGGCGAGCAATATACAAATACGTGGATTAAATGGTGTAAACCATGTCAAATAAATTATTTAGAAAAAACTTTTCCAAATTGGACGCATAGTGGAAATGAAGAGATTGATAGTTTCATCCAAATTAATTCTCTTGGTAAAAAAACAATACTTGAATGGATACCATATGACCAGTTTAATAACATTAAAGAAATAATTACAAATGATACCACTACATTATATTCAGCGGTATGGAAAAATGGTCAATTATATTATGATAATAGTGAAAATGAATGGAAAAGAGAATCAGACAAAAAAGTTGCTTTAAAATGTTTATATAACTCACAAAATGACATCAATGAATTTTTAAGAGAGGTATATAAATTAATTTGCTAGTTTTTAAATTATCTTTTTTTTTTTTAACAAATAATTTTTCTTATATTTCAATAGGTTATAACATATTTAAAAGTTGAAGAATTCAATGAATTTGATGAATCAGATGAATTATACAAATTAGATGTATCAGGAGAATCAGGTGATTTGAATGAATTAGATAAAGATAAATTATATGAATTATATGAATCAGATGAATTGAATGAATTTGATGATGAATTAATTGAATTAGACGAATTCAATGAATCAGATGGATTAGAAGGATTCAACGAATCAGATGGATTAGAAGGATTAATCGAACCAAACGGATTAGATGGATTAATTGAATCAGAAGAATCAGATGATATTATTAAAGTATACGGAATATCTCAAAATCCAGATACAAAAGATTATATAATAGTTCTTCAGAATGGATATTGTAATAATTGTGGCAAGCAATATATAAATAAATATGATGCAAAACATGAATGGTGTAAATCATGTCAAATAAATGATTTAAAAGCAAATTTTTTAAGCTATAGTAAGAACAAAAAAATTGATGATATAATTCAAGAAATGCAATTAAAAATCAATTATAATTTTAGTAATGTATTTGAATGGATACCATATGAGCAATTTAATGATATTAAAGAGATAAGAAAAAGTAATTTTATTACATTGTATTCGGCAATATGGAAAAATGGCCAATTACTTTATAATTATGATGAAAAGAAATGGAAAAGAGATTCGGATTTAGAAGTTGTTTTTAAATGTTTACATGATTCACAAAATAACATTAGTGATTTTTTAGATGAGGTATGAAATTTATTTTTTATATATGTGATTATAAAATTTTTTTAATATAAATTTTTTTAATTTTTAATAGATTAAAAAATATTCGGTTAATAATATTTTTAAAATGTATGGAATATCTCAAAATCCAGATACAAAATATTATATTATAATTTTTCAGAATGGATATTGTAAAAAATGTGGTGAGCAATATATAGATAAGCATAATGCAAAGCTTGAATGGTGTAAATCATGTCAAATAAATAATTTAAAAGCAAATTTATTAAGTTTGAGTGGAAATGAAAAAATTGATAATTTCATTCAAGAAATGCAATTAAAAATTAAATCTAATAATAGTAATTTACTTGAATGGATATCATATGATCAATTTAATGATATCAAAGAAATAAGCAAAAGTAATTTTACTGCAGTATATTTAGCAATATGGAAGGATGGTCAATTATATTATGATTATAATGAAAAAAAATGGAAAAGAGGTTCGAATAAAACAGTTGCTTTACAATTCTTAAATAATTCACAGAATACTATTGATAAATTTTTAAATGAGGTATGAAAATTATTATATATGTAATTTAATTCTTTTTAATATATATATCAATTTACTGTTTTTATTTTATTAGGTTAAAGCATATTTATTAGATAAATTGAATGATGGTAATAATACTTTTGAAATATATGGTATATCTCAAGAACCAAATACAAAAGATTATATAATAGTTCTTGAAAATAGGTATTGTAAAAAATGTGGTGAGCAATATACAGATAAATATTTTTCAAAATATGAATGGTGTAAACGATGTCAAATAAATAATTTAAAAGTAAACTTTACAACCTGGACTAGTGAAAACGAAAAAATTGATAAATTTATTCAATCAATGCAATTAAAAATTGATAATCTAGAAAGTACAATATTTGAATGGATATCATATAATCAGTTTGATAATATTAAAGAAATAAATGAAGGTGGATTTGATACAACATATTCAGCAATTTGGAAAGATGGTCCATTAGAGTATAATACAAATACAAAAAGATATGAAAGGCATCCAAATAGTTTAGTATGTTTATATAATTCACAAAATAAAATTAATAGATTTTTAAATGAGGTACAGTACGAACTTTTTTATAAATTTAATTTAATATTTAATTTAATATTTTTAGTATAATAATTTTATTTTATTTTAATAGGTTAAAGAATATTTAACAGATGACTCCAATGATAAAATTTTCGAAGTATATGGAATATCTCTAAATCCAGATACAAATCATTATGTAATGGTTCGAAATGAATATTGTAAAAAATGCGGTGAGCAATATATAGATAAATTTAATGCAAAGTATGAATGGTGGTGTAAATCGTGTCAAATAAATGATTTAAAAGCAAACTTTGGAAATTGGACTAGTGAAAATGAAAAAATTGATAATTTTATTCAAAAAATGCAATTAAGAATTGATGACCTAGATAACACAATACTTGAATGGATACCATATAATCAGTTTGATAATATTAAAAAAATAGACGAAAATGAATTTACTATAATATATTTAGCAATATGGAAAGATGGACCATTAAAGTATAATTGGAATGAAAAGAAATGGACTAAAGTATTAAATAAAAAAGTTGCTTTAAAATGTTTATATAATTCAAAAAATAATATTGATGAGTTTTTATATAAGGTATGAATTTTATAAATTTAATTTAAATATAGATTTATTTTTAAATAACTTTATTTTTACATATATATTTTAGGTTGAAAAAGCACATATATCAGATGATAATGCCCTTGAAATATGTGGAATGTCACAAAATCCAGACACAAAAGATTATATAATAGTTCTTTTAGATGGATATTGTGAGAAATGTGGCGAGCAATATATAAATAGAGATAATGCAAAGCATAATTGGTGTAAACCATGCCAAATAAATAATTTAAAAGCAAATTTTACAAATTGGAGTGGAATTGAAAAAATTGATGATTTTATTCAACAAATCCAATTAAAAATTAATTCTAGTTATAATGATATATTTGAATGGATACCATATAATCAGTTTAATGATATTAAGGAAATAAAAAAAGGTGATGGCCGTAATGTAGGTCATGTTATCACAATATCAGAAAATTATAAAAGGTTTTCAAATAAAAAGGTCGCTTATTTAGCAATATGGGAGGATGGTCCATTAGATTATAATGGCAATGAAAAGGAATGGGAAAGAACACAAAATAAAAAAGTTATTTTAAAATATTTATCCAGTTTGGAAGATGATATTGATGAATTTTTAAATGAGGTATTTATTATGAATTTAATTATATATATATATATGTTTTTAACCATTCTAAATACTTTAATATAATTATTATTTTTTTTTTATATTAATAGGTTAAATTATATTTTATGAATGGGAATAATTTAGTATATGGAATATCTCAAAATCCGGATACAAAAGATTATATTATAGTTCTTGAGAATGATTGTTGCGAAAAATGTGGTGAACAATATACAACAATATTTGAATGGTGTAAATCATGTTATATAAATGATTTGAAAGCAAATAGCTGGATTAGTAAAATTGAAAAAATTGATGATTTCATTCAAAATATACAATTAAAAACTAATGGTCCAGATGGTATAGTATTTGAATGGATACCATATAATCAGTTTAATGATATTAAACCAATAGGTGAAGGTAGCTTTGCTACAGTATATTCAGCAATATGGAAAGATGGTCCATTATATTATGATAATAAAGAAAAAGAATGGAAAAGAGATTCAAATCAAACAGTTGCTTTAAAATGTTTACGTAATTCACAAAATATCTCCGAAAAATTCTTAAATGAGGTATGAAATTTAATTTTACAGTATTTAAATTCTTTTATTTTTATTAATTATTAATATAATTTTTTTTCTGACTTAATAATAGATTCAAGAATATTCAACAAAAAAGTACAGTAGTAATATTCTTAAAACATATGGAATATCCCAGAACCCAAATACAAAAAATTATATCATGGTTCTTCAATATGCAGGAGGTGGAAGTCTTGATAATTGGATGAAGGAAAATTACATATATGTTAGCTGGCAACATAAAATACAAATATTATTTAATATTATTAAAGGACTTAAGGAAATTCATCAAAAAAAAATGATTCATTATGATTTTCATACAGGAAATATATTATTTAAGAATTTTTCTATTAATATGGATATTAATAATGTGTATATATCAGATATGGGATTATGTAGAGAAGCTAATAATGATGATGATACGAGAATTTATGGATTTATGCCTTATGTAGCTCCTGAAATATTGAAAAAAAAACCTTATTCTCAAGCAGTAGATATATATAGCTTTAGTATGATTATGTACTTTATAGCAACTGGAAAACAACCTTTTGATAAATGTAATTATGATGCAATGAAAATAACTAAAGGAATTAGACCTGAAATAAATGCGTCAGAAGTACCAGAACACTATATCAACTTAATGAAAATGTGTTGGGACTCAAATCCAAACAACAGGCCAGATGTTATTGAATTGTATAAATCAATTGAATTTATTTGTAAATCATTTCATGATTCATATTTTATATTTAGTTCAACGGAAGAAAAACAACAATATTATGAAATTAAAAAGCAATTCAAAGAAGCAGAAGAATATAGAAAAACAAACCTTTCATCTATTAAAAATGACAAAATTCGTAAACTTGAATTACTTAGTATTTACATGGATAATCTGCCAGAGGAAACAGAGGAAACAGATGATACAGATGATACAGATGATAATTATTGGGGAGATTAACACTGTTTTTTTATTTCATTCATTTAAAATTTTCATAAGCCTTTAAAGATATTTTTTTAATTTAAATTTATTAAATATAATTATCTTTTATATATAATTTTTGTTCAACACTGATTATAGAGTATATGTAACCTTTTCTTTACATAAATAAAATCAGTTTGTAATTGAACTAAACCTTCATTGTTGATAAAGTTAAAATTTTAAATTCGTCAATTTATAAATCTCAATTTAAAAAGTTTGGATATCAAGTATATCATCCAGATATCCGATTTCTTTGATTTCAGCTGAGCAAAAATGGACAACTTACTATCATTATAATCATGTGATAGTTGCGATATGCTCGTCAACTGCAAAGTGACCCAAGCAACAAATTTAATATAATTTTATTTATTTAAACGGAATCATATTTTAAGAGATATAAAAAAATCCAGATACAGCATTACAATGAAAATGATATTTTTATTTTTATTTTACGGTCACTTGAATATCATAATTTTCAGGCTGCGCATTAATATCCACTATATATTTGTATTTTATACTATAAAATAAAAAAATAAAATCATTTATGTTTTAAATTTACGTTTATCACCTCAATATCATTAACAATTGTAACTTTAACTTACCTTTATTCTTTGTTCTTTTTTAAAAATTAACACTTCATTTTTTGATTCAGATCATTTAAGATTAATGCTGGTTTCTTTAATAAAATTTTTTCCTAATATATATATAATGAAAAGGGAATAATTACAAAATCAAATGATTAATTTCACAAACGGTAAGAAGTGTTTAAAACGAAGATATTTCTCTTTAAAATTTTAAATAATATTACTAGCACCAATTAGGTAATTAGCTACATTTTACCTCTTCAATTTAAAAATCCTTTGGAGTTTGGAGCATTAAATTTATATAAAAATTATACAAATTATAAATTAATGATTATAACTTAATAAAACTTTTTCTTCTCATAAATTTACATATAATTCAATTCTCAAAATACAATTAGATTAATATTTTAATTAAAAATTCAAATAAAAAGAAGGGGGGTATAATTCCCCCGGTTAAGTTTAGTTATTTTCATAAAATAAAATTTACTATAATAAACCAAAAGTTTATTAAATATTACAAATAAGTATAAAATAGATTCTTTAAATTCAACTTCGTAAATCTATCTAATCTATATTAATATTATCATTTTAATAAATTATTAACAATAATTCTATAATAGTTCTTTTGATTTGAGATTTATGGTTCAAATAATAATTTGAATTTTAGTTCAACTAGCTTAAGAATTAAGATAAAATACCCAAATATTTACTATATCTGATAACATTAGTTTAATCAATAATCGCACAATCCAAACAATCAGAATAATAATTTACATGTTCTAATAAAGATTATATAAAAAAAAAATGGTTAATAAAAAAAATCAAATATTTATTTTTAATAATGTATATATTTAATTTACCTGTTTGTACTTGTATAATATATTTTGAGGATATAAATTCCGTTTGATTTGGATAATTTATAGGTTCAGGTAAATTTTGAAAATTGAAAAGTCGACTGGTATATATTGCTTGAGGATGTGTATTAAATTTTGTAAAAGTTATTGATTCAGAAAAATCTAATGATAATTTATTTTCATTATTATTCAAGCTATTTAAGCTTCTAAATTTGTTTAAAATTGTTTCAGAAGTTGGACGATTTTTTGGATTTGCATCCCAACATTGTTGAATTAATTCTTTTAAAAAATCAGGTGTCTGTTCACATATTTTTGGACGTAATCCATGACATATATCTAATGCAAGATAAAAATCATGCGATTGATTATAAAATGGAGGAATTGTAGAAATAATTTCATTTATAATAATACCCAATGAATATATATCAGATGCCTGTGTATATTCTTCTCCACGTAATATTTCAGGTGCCATATATGGTATTACTCCATAAATACTTGACTGTGATGAAGTTTCATTTACTGGTTTACAAAATCCAAGATCACTAATACATGTAGACGTCCAGTTAAGACATAAAATATTACCTATATGGAGATCTTTATGAATTAACCCATTTTTATGAATATTTACAAGTCCTAAACAAATATTTTCTATATATTTGTTTTTAATTTGATTTGAATAATAATAATTATTGAGAAAATATCGTAAATCATTATCTTGTAACTTGAATACCAATATATAATTAAAATTATTAGGATCTTGTGTAATTCCATAGAATTTTATTATACCCTCACAATCATTGGAAAATATTATCAAATTTTTAATCTATAAATTTTTTAATAAAAATAATAATAATGAATAAAAAAAAAAATTGGAAAATGATAATTATTTTTATTTATATATATATATATTTCTAATACCTCATTTAAAAAATCTTCACTTATATTCCTTGAATTATTTAATACTTTTAAAGCAACTTTACAACGTCCTGATCTTTTCCAATCGTTAGATTCTTGATTCCAATTTATAATATATCCATCAATCCAAGTAGCTGAATATACTTTAGCAAAGCCTCCCTCAGCTATATATTTAATATGTGTGAATTTATCGTATGGGATCCATTCTAAAATATCTTTAGGATTACAAGCAGTATTTTGTTTACCTTGTATTAATTTATCAATATTTGTATTACCACTAGTCCATTTATCGAAATCTTGTTGAAATCGGATTGAATTGCAAGATAAACACCCATAGGATCCTGTTATTACTTGAGAACATTCCTTACATCTTCCAAACATCATACGATTTTTTTCTTCAATATTAGTTACTTTATCATAACAATCAAAACAGATTATAAACTTATTAATATTTTGACTACATTCCAAACATGATATAAAATCATAATCAATAAAATTATAATCTACTTGATTTTTTTTGATAATATTCCATAAAAGATTCCATAAATAAATAATAAAATTAATAAAATTAATAAATTTTCGTTTCCTTTTACAAAATAAACATCCATCATAATTTGTTATTACTTGAAAACAATCTTTACACATTCCACGCATTCGATATTCTTCTTCATGATTGGTTAATTTATCATAACATTCAAAGCATATAATACTATTAATTTTTTGATTACATTTTCCGCATATTACTTTACGATCCTTAAATTTTGTCGATCTTTGATATTTATCCAAATCATAATCTGATGATTTAAAATATTTTTCTTCCTTTTCATCCTCTTTAAATTGTGGATTAAATGAAGTTTTCATTGTTTCTTTTTAATTATAGAAAATTTTATATGTTGTTATTTTTTTTAAAAAAAAAAGATTCACGCAAAACAAAGAAAATGATTAAAAAAATATAATTTTATTTCAAAATATATATATACTGTATATATATATATATATATTTTTTATCGGGACCCTTTTATTGGATTTTTTTTTCGATTTTGAATTATAAATCAATAATATTTATTAACTTTCAAAATTTTACTTTTTTTGAATTTTGATTGTCTTTTGATCGATGATCGATAACGAGATAAAGTTACGGTATTATTTGACGAACAAATCAATTTAATGAATTTTTTTAGTCTATCAAATTATTTAATTATATGTATCGATCAGAACCGGAATACATACATAATGACATACAATACGACGATTTATAGATTCGAATTCACGAATTGTTTATGTACATTTGCGTTATGATATCATTTTATAATTTACCGATTCTTATGTTTAGTATAAATGGTTTTGTATATTTAAAATAAAATTTCCGGCGCAATAAATTGTTAAATAATACAAAGGAAAAAAAAAAATAAAGATGATTAAATAAAAATATTATTATCACTACTAAAAAAAAAAAAAAAAAAAATCGTAAAGCTTTTTTAAAATAATATTACTTTAACAATTTCCCTTTCATGATTTATCACAAGTTTCAAATGCCTTCCATATATTTCTTTATCCTCTTTAACATCTCCAGAAAAAAAATTCTCATTACACAATCTTTCCAAATATAATTCATAACCAGGCATATATCTATCAACAAAATCTTTAACTTGTTCATCACTCATTCCATCTTTTCCCAATCGTTTCATATTATGTTCCTGTTCTAAACGCCATGAATAAACATTATTAATATCTTCAGATTCAATACAAATAAAAATATCAAGAAAAGGATACCAATTTTCTTCATATTGTTTTAAATTCTCATTAATAACTTCTAAATGAGAAAGTAAATGAGATTTTAATATCGAAGATGATGATGCGTTATAATATATCTCTTTAAGTTTAGAAGAAGACAAATGTTTAAACCCTAAGGACCATCCATCGAATAAAATAATATCAAATGGTGGTATTACGATATTATCAACAGGTGATCGATCTCCTCTTCCTTTTTGTAATGATTTATCATAATTTGGAATTGAGACGCTTAAATTTTCTTGTGAATTTTCAGAATATTTTTGATGAACATCACATAATTCTTGTAAAACTTTTTTTCCAAGTGAAACATCATGAGTTCCTGGTTGTCCTCTAAACTCTAATAATTTATTTCCAAGATTCTTATTCGATAATTGACATTGATCTTTATATGTTAAAAGAAAATCATCAATTGAACATGTTACTACTGATAAATTATTTGTAGTTTTTAAATATTTTACAAGTTGATTTACAACTGTTGTTTTACCTATAATATCGTTTTTTTTTTTAAAAAAAATAAAAAGATTTTTTTCATCGAATATTAATTAAAAAAAAAAAGATAGGAGAGAAAATAAAATTATTAAATTACCACATCCTTGCGTTCCACTTAATCCAACAATTAAGGGTCTTTTAGTAATCTCTCTAAATTTATTAAAATTATCTACTATGAATTTTGATAGAATTTCAACTTTTTGTAAATTACTCATTGTTCAAAAATTGAAAAATGAAATCAATAAAAGGTTGCATTTACATTGTACAATACAACAATACACTTTTGACCACAAGTGGGCACAAGGTGAATCACATGATCATCTTTGATTAACCATTTTTGATTTACTCATTCCCCCATTTGCACTCATTCATTATCTTTAAATCTTAACTTTTTAAATGTGATCATTCAGAATTCGGAACGATTATCTAGATTCTATCTAGATTCTAGATACTGTAGATATTATTATTATATTATATAAAAGATTTATTTATGTGACAAAACTTTTTGATATAAGATTTTTGATAAAAGCAAGGTTCGTAAAAAGGATGTCCGGACTCCGGAAACAATATCAAATGTATCCGATGTAATATAATATCTTTTCATGTGAAAACCATCAAAAATTTCCTGCGTCAGCAGAAATTTACAAAAAAGTTTGATAATATTCAAAATTATTGTATCATATGCTATAATATGAGAACTAAATATAGTAATTTTAAAAATGCGAAAATGACCGAATCATGTGAAAGTATCATTCAAGCGCTAGTTCAACATAAAATGAATCTTTAAATGATTATTTTTAAAATTATTTTATATTCACTTTTTTTTTATGACATACTGTATTTTCTAATCTAATAATAAATGTAACAAATACGGGAAATTTTATTCTTCGCATCATCGCAACCTATTGTCATCCATTCTAATTATCAGTTTTTAGCAAAAAATTGCCGAATATGAATTATATTATAAATTATTTGGGGGGTTAAAAAGGATCTTTCTCTTTTCTTGTTCATGTTTTTTTTTAAAAAAAAAATTCTAACAATAAAGTTATTTCGATTCCTCTTTAAATTTTTTTGGAAATTTTAATTGCATAGTTTGAATATTGAACGTTTTTCTACTCATTTTTTGTGGTTTGTTTTCTTTTTAAAAAAAAATACTTTTATTTTTTAAAATCAAAATAATAACTTGGAATAAATAAATTTTTTTTTTACTTAAACTTATAAGACGAATATTTCATATTTAGTAAAAAAGCGATTCTGTAAAAAATTTTTCGTGGCTTCAATAGTATATGATAAAAAGGAGTTGTGCATGATAAATTTATAGGTAAGACTATGTATTATAGAAATATGCATTGTATATAGGGATTGGAATCGATTTAGAATTTAATTATTGACGCAGTAAGCGCGCTTTTATTTTTTTTTCGGGTCTCATATATAAAATTATGGGTAAAATTTCATTTTTTATATTTAATTAAATATGACTTTAATTAATTACAATAAATATATAGTATAATCACCAGTTATATATAATTTCAATTTTCACTTTTTTATATTTATAATTACTAATATCTACAATTACTTATTGCTGGATACCATAAAATCTATAAATAATTGTATAATTATTTCATATAAAATAAAGTTACCTCAATGTTAAGGTTCTCTTCATAATTAATATCTTTTTCATTAACAAAATTAGTATACAATCTTTAAATAAACACTTTTTTAACGTGAATTTATAATTTTGATAAACTTTCTGCCATGATATTATCCTTTAAATCTATACAAGTCTATATGTATTCTCACATCTCATTTTTTTTTTGCTCATCTGATGTTAGAATTTGTATTTTAAAACAGTAAAAGGATAATACATTAATAAAGTGGCAACTTAATTATGATTTATTTTTGTTTTGAAATGCAAAATCATTTTTTTATTTGTTAAAAAAAAAAATTCTAATTAATTTTGCAAAAAAAAAAAAAAACTTTTTTTTTTCGTTATAAATATATAATTTGAAAAAATAATAGAAATTCTGATTATTTTTTAATTTATATTTTTTTAAAAAAATGTATTACACTATTTTTTTTATATAAAGAAATAAAAAAAAAATAATAATAAAATAAAACACAGATATAAAAAGTGAGCAAGTATAAACATATTTTTTAAAAACAATTTACAATTAACATTTTCCCCTATTTTGCTAATATCTTCCCATTTTACCAACACTTTCCCTACCAACAACTGATATCATTGCAACCCTTTTTTATCAACATCATTATTTACAATTTTGCCAGCATCTAGCTATTATTTCCTGTTTTGCTAATTGCTAATGTCTCCTTTGACGTTATTTTCCATTTTACGAAATTACAACCATTTACTATCATTTCTTTTATTACCGGCGCCATTTTTATATATGTATATGCATAATTTCTCCCCAGTACTTGTACTACCTGACCTAAGAAATTGTATCCCAAAGTTTATGGAAAAGGTGTAACATTTACATTTACCAATATTAATATTACCAAAGAAACTTTCCCCGAAACCTATATCAACATTGAATGATTGTTCGCTCACATTCACATTTCTGTAAAAATATTATTTATAGAGGTGTCTTTATAACTTTGATATTTGCCATAATACTAATCATAATTGTAGTAATCACCTTGATTTATGTTACTATCGCGTTTAACAAGCACTATTTTATCCCACGTAGATAGCATCAACATTTCCTATTTTGTTGTCTAAATGGTTATTGTCTCGCTTCTTTTGAAGCCTGCATTTTCCATTTGATTGTAAATCATAATTAATATGTCATCCACTTGATTACTGTAATAAATAATCATGAATCATATGTGATATTAATATTCTCCTTTCGTTTTCAATTCCAATCGTATTTATTTGAATAGAAGTTATCCACTTTGTTGCTAACTTCAGTTACAAATATCTCCTAGTTCCTTTAAGCTCAATACTTTTTTTTCTTGCTAACTCCGGTCACATTTTCATAGTGTTCTTCTTAATAACTTCTTTTGGTATTGATCTAAGTTATATAAGCAACAAAAAAAAATAGCACTGCAATTAATTATGGATAACTTCACAATTTAAAATCCATTTATAACACATACTGTACCTCATGATCTTTATGTCTTTATTATCTTTATAATTTTCATTCCCACAAGTAAAGCTTTCTGTTATCATTACATCTGGTTTAAAGTTGTTGTGTATTTCTATTTTCAGATTTCTTCTTATTTCTTTTGTCTTCCATGATGATCTCTTTAGTCTTCATAAACATAATAATATACAAAAATAAAGATATGAGAAAAAAAAATGAAGGAATTCTAATCTAAACCAAACCAGTCAGTTAGACTAACTGACCGGTTTTTCCTTGCCTATAATGAGGAAAGTCAACTCATATACAGTATAAGGAAGATAAAGAGGGATTTAAAACCAAACCAGCTAGTTAGGAGAGAACTCAACTAACTGACCAGTTTTTCCTTGCCTGTAATGAGAAAAGTAACTCATATACAGTATAAGGAAGATAAAAAGGGATTTAAAGGAAAAATAAATTATAGAGAGAAAAATAAATTTAATAATAAAAAGTTATCTAATGAAAAAATGAGTATTTATATAGAAAAATTTACTATGTAATCATATTTATCAGTATTATTACGCATCAATCAATTGTGTCGCGCAAAATATTAAGTTTTTTGATAAAAATGAGTCATATTGCATTTATTATATTAAAAAATAATTGTTTAACGGATCTAGCCCAAACGTAACCATGTCCCGACTTGGGATATCCCAAATCAAACTTGGAACTATATTCCAAACAAAACTAGTAAATTTTAAATATTTAAGACATCTCAAACTACCATCTAAGACTAGGTTAGTTTGGGACATGGTCATGTTTCGGATATAAGGTTTTCCCAAGTTTGATTTGGGACATGGTAGTGTTTGGGCTACAACAGTAGTTTATCATTTCACATGACCATACAAATGGCTAACCCTACTTTGTATCACTCTATACTCAATACAAATTTAATAGTATACTTTACCTCATATTAGGAGAAATAATTGATGGGTGGCGGAATACACGATAATACTTCTTCAAAAGAAGCCCTGGAAAACAAAAAAAAATTGAGTAAATAAAATACTATGAAATCCAAACAATTTCTAATTTGTTTTGTACCCAACTATTAACTCTATTAACTGTTTCAATCGAGAGATTAACAGAATGGTACTTACAGGTTTTTGGTTTTTAGCAGTCAACAATCATACAATTTTGAAAAAAGTAAAAAAAAAAAAATTAAAAATTAGGAGTATATAAAAATTTATTGTTGCACAAGCTAATCAATGATAAAATCAATACATTTTTTACTTTACATGTCCAATAGTAATCGATGAAGTTTATTTATCTCAGTTTAATAAATCGCATTCTCTTAAAAAAACAAATACACATTTGTCACCTAATATTTTTACAATACATACAACACAAATTAATTGGTTGAGTTTAATTTGGCAAGTATGTGATAACATTACATTAAATCGCAGAACAGATTGCAAGACAGCTAAGAATATTAAGACTAAACTTATAATGGTGCTAATGAAGAAGTTTTGAGGAAGAGATTATACTAAATATTCATGATTGGTTCTACTACCAGAGATCTATTGTAAGAGAACAGTTTCATTTAGAAGATTTTGCAAATTTTGCCGATTATATTTTAACAATCATTGTCAATTTTTTGTACTCTTGGAATGGTATAAAAGAAGGATTAAATTAACCATCTTTTTATATACTTCATTAGTAACTGTAGCAAGCGGCTAACATCCACTTGAGAGTTACTTCTTCACGTCTTTTCTGAATATGTTTTGGATAAGGGTGAGAAATATTCATTATTTATAAAACTATAAATATTTTTTTTATTTTTATAATAAAAGTGTTTGTTTTTATACAGAAGTACTAACTAAATAACAACTGCTGCCTATTTAAGTTTTCAATAGTAATATAGTAATACATTCAATTTCATCAAAAATAAAATGCAGTGCTATGAATACAAATAACAGTATTAAAATTTTATATTATATCATTAATTCATTAATAAAAAGTTGAATTGTCTTATGCTTATCAAAAAAATCATTAAAATACCGTCTACATTTTCACAGATATTTCCTCTTGAATGCAACACCTATTTTATCCCACATAACATCAATATTTCCTGCATTATTAATCCCAGCTACATCTAAACGACTATTGTTTCTGGTCACATTTTCATGGATGTTTGTTTCATTTTAAGTCTGCAATATCAACATTTTCCATTTGATTTAGATTATAGTTGTATTTGAATGGATTATCCACTTGACTGCTGCCTTCAGTTACGGATATCATCCTCATTTTCTTTTTTACTTTGTTTTTAGTTGCATTATTTAAGATAATATGTTCTTTTCTTGCTAATTCTGCTGGTCACATTTCCATCATCAGTGTTCTAAGTATTCGTGACGTTTATGGACCTTTTCTGATGTTGTCCTGAGTCACACAAGCAAAAAAAAAGATAAAAGTGCAATTAATTAATTATGGATAGCTCACAACTTAAAATCCATTTATAATACATACCTCATTATCTTCATGTCTTTATCATTTTCATTCCCACGAGTGAAGCTTTTAAATTCTTTATTGCATCTGTCGTGTATTTCTGATTAGATTTCTTCTATCTTCTTGCTGTTCGTTGAAATCTTCACAATAATCTCATAAACATAGTACATAAGCAAATAAAGAGGAATTCTAATCTAAACCAAACCAGCCAGTTAGGAGAGACTCGACTAATTGACTGGTTTTTCCTTGCCTGTATGCGGAAATACACATACAGCATAAGGAAGCTAAAGAGGGAGTTTAAAGGGAGCTCTAGTTTTTTTAAAAAAAAGAAAAATAATAGAAAGAAAAAAACCGAGGATGTAGGTATTTATATATTTAATTTTTTTTCATTTATATTATTATTTGTAAAATTTACAAAAGACGTGTCATGAGAATTCATTATTAAATCATAACTTTGAAATTTATAATCATTATGTAATGTATTACTTAATTTGATTTTATTACCTCATATGAAATAATTATATTTCGGATGATTTTTGACTCATATGACTCATATAACCATTATGTATAAATTAACTTATAATATTTCGCAAAAGTATAATTCAAATTTTAATAATAAATTAAAAAATTATTAAATATTTATGACAGTACAACAATTGTAAAGTTATTTTGTTCTCGAACGGATACTTGATTAGCGGTAGCCTTAATTTTATTTTCAAAATATATAACTGATTCTAGAGTTTTTTTTATTTATTTATTTCAATTCTTTTACCTTATTAATTTATCCTTTCAATCGTATTTTTTTTATTCTACTTATTCTTTAAACCTATTTGTTGTTATTCTTTAAATTATTTCATTTTTTTAAATATATCATCAGAAAAGTCAGAAATTTGACCTACTACGTCACCTGAGTTCATTAATTCTGAACATATTGTTTGGTTAAGTATTCTTTAATTTATTTATTATCAGGTATTTTGTGGACCAGTATGATACTATACGTGGACCCAACTTCAACATAACATGTTACTACCCAACTTTAACCATGTAGTAAGCATCATTCTTTACCCATGCTAGATATGGAACGAAAATAAATTATTTACTCCTAACTTAAACATGGGAAGAAACCAAAAAATGCACTCCCAGTTTAATATCATCAACAAATTGGTCTATTCTTCACACGTCATGATTTTCTATCAATTTTATGTGAGATTTTTTTAATTTTATAAGATAATGTGAGATTTTTTTGAATGTATATTTATTAAATATATCGTCAATAATACAATAATAATCTCATCCAGAAAAGCATTTTCATTTTTGATAATCTAACCAAAAATGAAAAAACCCAAATGTGTGAGATTATGAATGAGTTTTATGTATATCTAGTTATTAATATAATATAAAGACTCAACTAGTAAAAAAAAAACTAACACAAAAAACTCACCCCCAATTTTGTGTTAGTTTTTTGTCAAGTATATATCAGGAAAATAATGTTAAAATAATTATACTGGTAAAGAGATTAGTATGTTAATTCAACAAAAAGGACCAGTTCCATTGAACATAGTACAATATATATCTGAAGAATCAGTGTTAAGTTTTTAGCTATACAACATAGTAGAGCAGATATAACTACTAAAAACATGTACATCATAACAAATGGCAATACTTTAAATAACACGTAATATCTATACTATTATCATATCAATAGTAGAAAATGAATAGGGTAGTAACATAACATATATATGCCATATATAATGCAACAAAAGTATATTGCAGAAGGCTAACAAAAAAAGAATACTGTACAATCTATGCATATGCATTAAGAAAGGGAAGTAAATTATTATTACCATGTGAATACTGTAGAAATGGAACAAACTCACAAATCTGATTATATCTAATATATGGCCAAGCAAAAGCCTATACAAAGTTGTGGAATGAATGAAAAATGATAACATTAATTAAATAAAATATTATCTTAATAGTATAGGGGCTAAACCAAAATGATACCCCCATGTGAAAGATGCAAAAAACAGTTCAAAGATGCAAGAGCAAGAATAAGTCACGTAAATGCAAAAGGAAAAAGGAGATGTATACAGTACACCAGAAAATGTCAAAGGACAATGGTAGCAAAGCACAACAGAAAGATAAATCTTGATAAGAGAGAATAGCCCCAAGAGTATTGGCAGAATTTGTAAAAAAATATATATGAAAAAATACGTCAGTATCAGCATGCAGACAGAACCCATAGAAAAGGTAAGTGAAGTCCATCCCAAAAGGATTGAAGGTAGAGGGTATCACGTGATAATTTCATATGATCAATATGGTAAATAGAAACCCAAATTTTCTGCACAATATAAACTTTTATAATACTTAACGTAAAGGGGTAAAATTATATATTTAGAAAGCTATGACCTGAACAGTATTTTACAACCTTAAAAAGTTTTATTGAATAAAATACTTTTTGAGAAACCTTCATATAAAGTTGCAAATGGGAAACTTTTTTTGTGAATAGACAAATAAGAATTTTATTAGTTTCCTATTTATTGGTATCGACTCATAATATAAGCTTATAATATATAGTTACTATATAATTATTTTATGCTTTCTGGGTATTTCAAAGGTTTTTTTTCGCTATAAGTGCTTAGTTTTATTTTAGAAAAGTAGTAAGTAAATAGTAAATAGAAAAACATGTATTTATTTGCTTTATTATACTGCTAAAAGATTTGATGGCTGATAAAAGTACTAAAATGGAAAAGATTGATAATGTAATCAGTAAATCAAAGCCAAAAATAGATAGTTAATATCTTAAAAAGGAAATTGTTTAAAAACTAATTTTATGTTAAATTTAAATTTAAATTTAGGCTTACATACATTCTAATCATCCAAAATTTAATATAACAACCCGTCCCATCCACCTTCCTGAACAGCAGTTGTTTAAATAACTTTTTAATTGTAATCAGTCTAACCAATTTTGAAATAGTCTGATTTATAAATTAAAACATTACTAATTAATAAATATGATTTATTTTGAAAAGTTATTGTTTTTATTATATAATAGTTTCTTTTTGATTTATCTATGGATTGATCAGTAGATATAGAAAGTGGCGTTATAATTTTTTAACCAATTTGATTTTCCTTTTTTTTGTTTATTTAAAAAAAATTTATTGGCCACTTTTTTAAACTAGCTAATAAATATCATAAAAAAATAGATAATGATCAAAGAAATTATGCTTATGTAGTACTATATTTTCTTGGTAGATCTATTATACTAAAATAATTTCTATATACTAGATACTTAATTTTTTTTTAAATTAAAATAAATTTGATGTGTATTTATTAAAAAATAAAATGTAGCTTTTTTTTAAAAAAAAAAAAATAGATCGGCCAGATGACATATTATATTACTCTATTAATTATCCATTAAATTATCCAGCTGATCAATAAAAAAAAATTAACCAATCATTTTCTATTATCTTTGCAATGAAATGTACCAATAATTCATGATTTTTTTCTCACATTTTTTTATATTCATATAATTTTTTATAATCTAAAATATCCTGATTAAAAGTATTATGATTATTAATCTTTTTTGTTTTTTTTTCACGTGTTTTTTTGAGGTTTTAACTAAAAATATTATGATTAAAATTATTTAACAATAGTAAATGAACAATTTAAAAAAAAATTACAATAGTAAACAAAAAATGTTTTAAAAAATTAACAATGAGAAATAAACAATTATTTAAAAATAACTCATATAAATAAGATTGCTTTATTTTAATAAAACATTAAAAATATTTTTGGTTTTTTTTTATTACAAAATGCCTTCTTTAACCAGAATTTTGTGTCAAATAAAATCAAAAGGATTAAATGGAGGATTTGTTAATGGTCTAGCAAGTTACATGATTGAACCAGGAAAATCCAAAATCTTTCATTAAGAATTTTACAAAAAACAAGTATCTTTATTTTTATATGATTTAAAGGTTGCAGATTATGCAATGTTATTTGAAAAAAATGTGTTTTTAATCGTGGAATTATGTATGTAAGTATTGTATATAAAATATTTTGTTTCTGTAAATTTTTTATTAAAAAAAAAATGAAAAAACTTATATTAAAGGCTGCAGAAACTCACCCCTGTAAATAATAAAAAATACCCCTTTCTGAAACTGGTTTACTTCAAACTGGACCTTTTGTTGGAAGAATATATGAAACAATTAAACAGTATGAAAATGATTGCAAGTTTAGAGACATTAACATTACCACATGTTACAATCTCATTAGATTCAGCGTATGTTGCAATTATCTGTGCCAAAACATTAGACTCTTTGACTTTAACTGCTCTGGATTGTGATTCAATAAAAACAAATGAAGAAGTTATAATCAAATATAGGCATTTACAAAATAAATATAATAATCTAATATCTTCTTTTGGGTTTTAATACTCCACAAATATTTTATTTAAAATATTAAATTCTGATTATAATAAAACTTTACTATTTAATATATAACCATTTAAAAATTTGTTAATATTTAAATTAAATTTAATTATATTAATTATTATATTTAATACTAAAAAATAAACCTATTTAGAGCTCTCTGTTACGTTCAAAGTTAACTTGTTAATAATAAAAAAGTTCATTGCATGCTGGAAGTCGGTGTCAGTTTACGGAGTCTTTTTTAGGTATATTAGCTTTACCACTGTCCATGAACAATGTGAATAGATAGACTTTAGAGACGACATGTATCACGGGAAAAGTCCCGAACCTTTGTATTTGTTTTTTATCTGTAATAATAAAACATTATGTGATCATATACACGAAAACACGCACACACTTTTAAAATCAAAGTAAAGCTTTTATTGTATTTTTGAGTTATATATGATAAAAAATTTGATTTACTATGTAAAATGAAGTGAAAAGAGCGGCTGTAGAACACATTTCATCAAAAATGAAGTTTCTTTCACTCCTAATTCTATCGAATACTTGTTTAAAACAGGTGTGAATATTAAGGATCATGTTTGTATAGGGAAGTCGATCCGAACCTATGAACAGAAATGTTAGTTAACGTAAATGATTATTATATTAATCACTATGAGCATATCTTACCAGAGGAACTAGTAGAAGAAGTAGTAGACTCCTCTCCAATGGGAGTTGGCTCAAATATAACATTGTCATGCAAACTGACTCATTTGATGCGAAACACCGTTACGAATTTCGTTTTGAATTGATTCGATGGAGGCATTGATTGACATAAAGTCAGAATAAATTCCATTAAAGTTATTTTGGTGATTGTCTAGAGTTTGATCGATTTCATCGAGTTTGGTAGTGATATTATCGAGAGACGTTAAAACTCTGAGCCTCCGACGTAAAATTGACATCACATGCTTTAATTTTTGCAATTTCAGCGGTGAGTTTCTTGTTAATTTCATTGTTTATCTTGGAGAGTTCCGAAATCGTTATTTTTTTCAGTTCAGTTCTGAAGGAACGATGCAAAGCGTCAGACACACTACTTTTATATTCATTTTCTCCACGGCGTATTGAGTACGGATATGCACAATTTTGCTCCTTTGGTAAATTGAACCGTCAAAGAAATTTCTTTTGAGTTGAATAACGTATACGAGAAAAAAAAATGACATATGTATTAAATCATCACGTTAATATTAATAATATGACGGTTATTCCCAGCATCTGTTACCAAAAGGAACAAGGAACAGTATCTAGCCGATAATATTATTACTGCGTGTATTACCTTACACAATTGATGTAACTGTATTGTAGATCAGTTTAACCGACTAACAATAAATCTAATTCCGGCCAAGTAATAACGATACTATCCATTAATTATAAAGAATAAAATTAACAATAATAAACTACCACTTTAACCAAGCGAAGCTGAATATCCAGGAAAGAATATTCGTTTGTTCATCTTTATCACTGCAGCTGTAATTCGGAGAACATGGACATATAAGATCATGCATTTGTAAATTATTTTCTCGTATAACAGGATCATGACCATGACCAACGCTCTCTGTACAATAATAGCATTGACATTCGATTACGAATCGTATCAATATATGACTGTACCATTGACTCTGATTCGGAAAAGGTACCCCATCCTTCATAAAATATTATCTTATCATGGATGTGCGTTGCATTGGGACATAACATTTTTGTAAGGGTACAGCATAATATTATGGCGTGGCAGGGATCATAACATGTTGAAGCTTGTGGATACCAGTGCTTAATTGGACTGCAGTCTCACAATAGGGCTGGCTGGGTTAGGCGATATAGTACTATGCGAGGGTCGGGTACCACCAGTACATGTATGTGCTGCAGTCTCGTAATAGGACCGGACCTTTGGAGTAGATTTGTTTTTATTTTGTAGATGTTGTAGATATTAACATATTAACACATCTCTTTTTTTATTTATAGATAATAAAAGTATTATTCTTTTAGATCATAAAAATATATATTGATATTCGTTAAATAATTTGTTACAATAAAATGTCATTAGTTTTTAGATTAAGGAATTTTTTTTCTTATTTTCGACCGGATAATTCAACGGACTATACAAAATGATTCAGATTCAAAATCGCAATTTAAAATTTCAATAAAATTAATTTTTTCCTTAACGCGCCTCATTTTTAATAATTAAATGAAAATACTACTAATACAATTGTTTGGTTGAAATAATGTCATTATTTTTATTAAATTGGACAACATGACTCTTTACGCTTCTTACTATAGAAAAAAAAGTGTAAGAAATTTTATGATTATCAAAAGAAATCAGAATGGATTCAAACTGTAACTACCGTAAATATATACTTGGAAATCAAAATACCAACTTAATTCTTTATTATTTTCAACATTTTTAAACAGTTAATTTAACTAGATCTATTTTATTGTCAAAATACAATTCATTAGTACATCACATAAATATTCTAATTTTTCTTTTTTTTTGCAATTTCAATTTTTACATTTTATTTATTATTAAAATATCATTTTATTAGTGATTTGTAATTTTGTGATTATGGACTTTATGTTTATTAGCCTGTTTCTTTTTTTTTCTGATAAAATTTCAAAAATAGATATTAGCACAACAACACTAACAATCACTTTTAAGTTTATTAATTATTCAAAAAATAAAGAAACTGGAATTAAAATTAACAAATAAAAATGAGAAAAGAGTCAAGAAAAATACTATAGACAGTAGCTATATGCATTGTTGTATTAATATAATTTTCAATAAATGCTTTTCTAATTAATATTCACGTCTGTTATAGTCAAAATAGTAATAATAGTAATTAATGATTTTAAATACAGTACTATAAGTTCATACAAAAAAAAATAAATTTACTCAATTTTGACAAAATGGATTACCGAAACTACTACCAAAAATTACGTCTTAGAAACAAATGATTTGTTCAGTAGTTATGTTTTTTGTCAGATCAAAAAAAAACTTATATGTACTGAATATATTAGAAGTTACAGTCTTGCAAGAGATTTATGTAGGGAATGCAATTAAAAATCAATAATGAGAATGATAACATTATATGTTATTAAAATTTGCTGTACGAAGTATTATCTTTACAGAAATATGCAAAATTAATTATGAAAATTAAAATTATCATAGTAAGGTTTAATATATTAAAATATCAAAAAAAAAAGAGGGTTTAAAAATAACATTATTGCTCTCTTAAACTCAACTTCAACCATATCAGAAATATAATAAAAATGTAATTATCAAAGATTGGCTTGAATAATAATATAAATAAAACAAAATGAATTGACTTTATTTTTAGTTTATATAAAAAATATATAATTCGTACACAAAAGCCACATGATAATAATAAATATATGAACTACCCCATAAAATATTTAACTAAGAAAAGTTAGTTAAAATAGTTTGACACTTTCATTGAAAAAAAAATTTTTTCATTCATCAAAAGCTTTAGAATGAAAATTTTGATTCGAATAAATAAATAAATTCTTGAAAGAAAAAAAGGAAAATATGATGGATATTTTAATTTTCCTCTTAACTTAGATGTAATCAAATAATGTTTATTATTGCAATTCAGAATCTTTTTTGTTAGCAAGGTGAGTGTTTACAGAATTTTTTATTATCTGAATTAGATGCTTTTATTAAAAATCAAACCCATGTTCATTAAAAAAAATTAGTTAATTGTCACATGTGTAAAATTATTATTTATTCCGAAGGTAAAATAAGGAAATAATAAAGTAAAAAGTTACATGAACAAGTCTGAAAAGAATGAATGTAAATGATAAATTTTTGAAATATTCAATATATATTTTTAAAAGATTAATAACAATATTTCAAAGTTTCAATTTTTATATATATCAGTTATTCAATAGGCTGATTTAATAATAAAAGATTATAAAATAAAATTTAATTGATATGTCAGTATGATTCTAAATGTTATTAAAAGGTTCTTTATTATATTAGAAATAATTTTTTTGACCTTATCATCTTTTGAATATTTATAAACAAAAGGTAATAAAGAACTACATTATAAATATTGTAATTATTTAAAATGATTAAAATGATTAAAATTTGCTTATATCTATTAATTAATAATATCCTAATGCCTAATATTCATTCCAATCAAAAAAAAAATCATCATTATGTTTCAAAAAAACAAATTTCTTTATTATACCTTCTTCAAGATAATCATTGATCATATTAACTTGTTCTTTAAAACATTTACAGTGAATATAAAGGGATATTAATGGTGGTTTTCTTTCTTTCCATTTTTCAAAAAAAGTTTTCAACCCTTTAGTTGAAAATGAAATGTAACCCAATTTTAAAGAACTTAATCTCAAAAATGCATATGTTGCCAATAATTCCAATAATCTATCACAAGCAAAAGTATTAGTATACAAACAATTATTTATTAAAACCAATCTTTCTAATTGAAGACAATTTAAGAATAATTTTTCTAATTCTTTGAGTTCAATATTGTCACCACAGAAAAATAGAGTTGCTGAATTTAAATTCGGACAATACTGTGTAATAGCTTGAATATACATTAAATTTTCTTCTTTTGAATTTAGGTGTCTATATTTAATTTTAATCACTTTTAAGTTTCCTTTTGTTGATCGAATAATCATTGTTGCTCCACCAATATTATTGTGGTTAAACTCAAGATGTTCAAGGTTAGGTAGATTAGCTTCTTGTATACAATTATTTGTCGTAATGGCTCCATCAATTTTTAAAATCTTTAAATTAACATATTCCAACTTTGAAAGATGAATTTTAATTGGGTAACTTAAAAGAATTGAAATAAGGGAATGTGCTTGTTTTGTTAAAGCTTCTCCAATTCCTTTACATGGAATAAGGTGCGCCGGTTTAGTATGAATACCGAAATTACATTTAAAATATTGCAAATTCTTTTGTGCTTCAATCAAAGTAATTAATTCAGAATTATCCCTGTCACAATTCTTGACGTATAAATATCTGATATTATGACAGATTTGTGCTAACCTATCAAGTTCATCAAAATCTGAGCATTCTAGTGAAGTAATGTTTGAAAAGCATTCTTGTGATTCGGAAAAATAAAAAAAAACTTTACAATTATAAAACCAATGATACAAAAGATTTTTAAACTTAGGAGAATAACTAAGAATCATCTTATAGGTTTCTTCTATCAATAATGAACTATTACTATAATTATTTAAGAATTTTTTAACCATAACACTAATGCTATAAAAATCTAGGGTTGTAAGATACCTAATATATTCGAATAAAGGTTTAGGTATATTAACGTAATGACTTGGTAAAAGAAATCTAGGTAAAAATGAGATTATTGTCCTAAATAAATCAAATAATATTCTTTCGTTATCCTTACAAAACCTCCAAGGATTTTTCCAGAGAATTGGCACAACTATTCTGCACCAAAATCGATTAACCAAAAGACAAGAATATAATGACTTGATATCATATTCTAGTTCTTCCAAAATAATAAGAAGGCAATCATGTGTGAGTTTTGACATTTTACTGAAAATCCTTGGACCTTGGATTTTTTTTTTAAAAAAAAATTTTCAGGCTATATACTTTTATTGATTTCAAATGAAAGGTCATGTGTTATTAGGTCATTTTGATGTAAATGACAGTCATTTAAAAATTACATCATGTGATCTTATAATTCTAGTTAAAATTATTCATAAAAATTTTATTCTAATCTATAGAATTATAAATTTATATATAAAATTCTAACTATTTCAAAAATCTATAACTAAATGGTCAATAATGATGGTAAAAATTATAAAATAGTATCAATTAAATGTATTTATAATTGACATTTGTTTTTTGACAATAAATTCAAGGTTATTTGATACTTTTTATTGCTTTTATTTGAATTTTGATTCAATAACTTTTAATTTATTTTCTGGCATATATGTGATCACCAATCCGATGTCTTAAGGAGTGCAGGTCGGTTGACAACATACCAGATACTGTATTGATAATAAGTAATTTCATGTACGTTATCTTAACGCACTGTGTTCAATATTAATTAACTATCGTGGAATTAGTCGCGTTTTTTTTTATTTTGAGGTGGTAATATGTCATTTTTCAAAATATAAATAATGCAAATAAAAAAAATACGCCAATTATCCTGAATTGGAAGAAACTTTATTAAAATTTGTATTTTTAATTGAAGGTGGCCAGCGCTGCCTAAAGTAATACAGTAAGAAAATTATTGTAGCGAATGTTTAAAGAAGCATGAAAATCACTGGACTCGTTTTGAAAAAGGCAATGGCGGTTCCTTCTGTTACTTCATACGACCATACTATCTATCAATGAACCATTTTGATTACTGCACTACCTTTATAATCATCATCTCTATTATAAAAGTTTTTTTAATGTTTCTCTGTTTACTTTTAATATTCGCTCGATTATGCAAAGATTTGTTTAAAGCGGTTCCAGAAGTAAAGACAATCTGAACCTATAATAAACTTACCAGAAAAATCGGAAGATACTGATTATTTCACTTCGTTGGTCTGACATTTTGATTCATTTACAATTCCTATGGTAAATTTCGATTTCATTAAATCTAGTACTAAATAGTATTAAGCATTGTATTTTTAATTACTAAAAATGATATATTCAAATTCTTTAAAAATGTTTTAGTCTGAAAAATCTAATTATTCTTTTTAAAAAAAAATCGGGTTTCTTTATTAGCAATCAAACTTGTTGATATTAAATATTTTGTTAATTGGAGAATAAATTTTAATCAAATATTGATTCATGTTACTAATTTAATCATAATATATTGAAGGATCAATGTCAAGAGATATACAATGAAAGTTAATTTGAAATTCAGAAATTTATATACTTGATGCAAACGCGTTTTATATATGATTTTTATAAATAATACGCGTAAACTCACAATCAATATGTTGTATTCAATTAGATGAATATTCATTATGACATTCACATCACTTTCATTCCTTACATATAAATACGCTTCTTATTTGACTTATTTAAACCATAAGCTTCTCGAATATAAAAACTTTAAACCATTCTTCACTTGCTAACAACCTTTTTTCAAACAAGATGGAAACCTTTCACGGTAAACTTTGACTAACTGATATACTGATTAATAAACTATTTTTTTTTGCTTGAACTTACACGATTTAATAAATTCAGGAAGAATCACAAATACGATAGATGCTTTGATTATCTTCGGTAAGGAATTTATATCTTACATCTTAAAGGAAATTTTGCTCTTATTTTCATAATATATATTAGAAGCGTGTCGTCAAGGAGTGCTATATAAAACTACGCGTCGCATATTAGAAGAAGAGAAGAAAAATCTAAGTGCTGGATCCGTGTAAGTATGAGAAAAATTAAATCCTACTGATTATTATTTTTTGATTCTTTAATTGTTGTTTAAATCATAGATATGTGTACGATGAAGCTGAATCGGGAATAAAAAGATGGACTGATGGAAGGTAAGTCAAAGCGTTTCATAAAGAAATAACTTCTTTCAACAGGATTATCAGATAACCTCTACTATGCAGAATGTTTAACAGCACTTTTTTTAACGCAGAAGTTGGTCTCCTAGCAGAATTGTTGGTGATTTTCTTGTTTACCAAGAGCTCGAGATGAGGCTTCCTCATGTGAAAAGTTACGATAAACTTGACGAAAAAGTCAAACAACGAATAAAGGATGAAAATTTAAAATTTCATATTTCTAACAAGGGTGCCTTTATTTATCACAAAGTTGGGTTGAGTAAGAAAACCATATCGGTAAAGTTGAATGGTAGTTTACAGCATATGGTTATCTATGAGGACAAAGAAGGTTTGATTTCATCTTCCTACTGTATCGCAATTTTCCTTATAGTAATTGTTGAAATTGTGGTCAATCGTCCCAATGATTGATATAGGTACTCATAATCTTCTCTATCAACCTCATGCTTATGTTGAACTGTTGAATATTGAGCCAGGAGTTGACTTAATTCAAAATGAAACGTTACGTAAACATAATACTCTAAACGACAAGCCTGCTCCAAAGTTAAATAAGGTTGATGAAAGTAGAGACATTGATATGGTTTCCCCTATTGCTATAAATGAGTGTAACGAAAAGGCACTAGAATACTTTTCGACTTTATCTACCATTTCTCCCATAAGTCTGGTTTCTTCAATCCAAACTTTGCCATGTAACGCGGAAGCTTTATATTTCCCTAAATCAGCGTTACAGGAGACTTCTGACGTACCTAATGCGAAATTAAGTCCAGTTAATTTGTCACAAGAGTATAATAACCGGCAAACTTCAACAAGTCTTCCAGCTTATGCTCTTGTCGTGAGAGATATCGTCATTTCTGATAAAGCTGTTAATCCAGTGAATTCGGATTACTTTGGTGTGGTTGATTTTTCTCGTTTGTAAATATTATATACAAATAGGAATATATACAAGTAGGAATTAGAAAAAGAGATGCTGGAAAGAAATTTATGTCATGTATTTTGAATTTCTTTCATATTTATATAATTCACTTTTATAGTAAATAATAATAATTTATTCTTTACACGCTTTCAAATTTATGTTTTAGCATGATGTCAATATGATTCATTTTTTTTTAGAAAATTATCATTATACTTATTGCATGATTAAGAGAATATTGTGTCGGCTGGTTATTCAACTTTCCTATGAAATAACAGAATAAATTATTTATTTAATAATATACAAACTTGGATAGTTCAAAAAACAAACTTTAAGAATATAGTTATTTAATCAGTTGGAATAAAACAATCTTTGAAGAACACTTAATGGCTTCTAATTTGGATTCATGACCCTAAAAAGCATTTCATGTGTATAAAATTAGTAAAGCGAAATTACAGGCCAAATTTTTCTATAAATGGGGGATATCTTCCCCAGTATCACCACAAATTCCCCCCCCCACGTGATCATAGTTAAAAATATTTGTTTATTGGGGACGTTGTCACACAATTATTTGTCACATACGTAATTTTTTAATGCCGTAATGCTGGGCAAAAATCTGTCTAAATCGTTCCCCTATAAATGGTAAATAAAATCATATAAACAAGGATAATATGTTGATTTTATTTTCCACAACTCGTAGATTTGTAGAATTTTTTTTTTACTTAATCTCCATTAAAAAAAAAATCTCTACGATCTCAAGTGTTCAAACAAGTATTTCATATCATAAAGACATAACCGCTTTAAATTTCTTCCAGTTAACGTCTTAATGCAAAACCCTTTATCATACGATAAAGAAGAAACTCTAGAGGAGGCTACGTCTATAAACATGGATAGGCTAACACAACTTCAAGATGCAATAGATGAGGTTTAGTGATTTTTATCATATACGATGTATTCAGGTTTAATACCTTATTTAATATTGATTCTATTCTTTTAGATGGCTCGAATGTTTGCTAACAGTGTAGAATTTCTTAATAAAGGTAGTTTTTACGTTTGATTCAAAACTTTTCAAACCGTTGTTTTTTCGATATTCTAATTAAGTTCATTATATGTTCTGAAATAGTCCAAGTCGGTCAGGATCCAGGAAAACTTAAAGGTAAGAATTATTTATTGTTTTATTTTTATTTTTAAATTGAATTAATTTTTTGTTTTATTATTTTATTAAGAGAGTCAACAAGAAATTGTGCAGGATATTGTTAAAAAAGCAAAGCAAATAGAATTATTGATAGAAAATTTACCGGGGATACGAAATACAGAACAAGAGCAATTAGATATGATAAAAGAATTAAACAAAGAAATGCATGAAGCTAATCTAGAATATCTAAAAGCTGTTGAAAATGCAGGTTAGATGATTTATTTAAAATTTTTCTACGTGTCATTAATATTTATTATAATCATCTAAATAAAATTTTAATTTCTAAAGAGTCTTTAAGAAAACAAATAGTGGAAACAATAGGAATACTTTGTAGAGACCAAAGTACAGCATATAATTCAGAGGAATAAGTTTTAAGTTATTTCTATTTCATTAAATGTTGAGCTTCTTGTTCTTTGCCATTTTTTATATCATAATCTTCTTTAACTAGCCAAATTAGTATCATACCTATAAATGAAATGGCAAGTAACAACAAACAAGACAATTCCATTGTAAATTCCTGATCAACATTTTCGGTAGTGTCCATCAGGGCAACAAGTACGATGCCCCATATTTGTGCTGCAGAATTTAGAATTCCTGTGCTTGTAATTTCATCTTCTCCTAAACGACTGGAAGTAATTACTGGCGCATATTGGAATACTGCTGGAGTTATTGCTATATTATAATGTATAAAATGATTAGAAATTTTTTCCTCAAGTGTTAGATAAAATATAAAAATTAAATTTAATTACCAAATGTAGATACTCCAAAGAACATACTATAAATGAATGAGAGCTCAGTCAGTTTAATTTTGAAATAATTTCGAAGATTTTTTTTTTTTTTTTTTTGAGATTAATGATATTTACAATGATATAGATACTAAAAGCATATTCTTTGTCTTCAAACCTATAGTGAAAAAACCTAGCGAAAGAAGGGTGATAATATACAGTATACGACATGATCGCTTGTATGCGAATGTGCGGTCTAAATAAACTCCAATCAGAACGGATCCAACCATTCCAGCTACTACATTAAGAAATCCCAGAAATCCAACCTGATTCTAATAATAAAAACGAAATTAAAACTAAATCAAGTAAAATAAATAAACGTATATATATATATATATATATTATTTTATCACCTCATCGTGCATTTTGAAGACAGGAACTACAATTTGAGCCAACAAAGTGCTCACAGCATATGATGCACCAACAGTTAATCCATAAGATGTTGCGAGTAACATGAATGCTTTATCTGCACAAAAAGCTCTCATTGTCGAAAATGTCGTCGATGTTTTATCAGTATGGTTTGAACTACGGAAAAGAAATATATATATATTATTAGTAAACTTAAGGAGATTAGATCAATTATTAATAAGATTTACCTGCGAGATACCTTTGCTTCGGATGCAAATGTAGTCACACAAATCAAATAAATTAGTGAGCATGCACCAAATTGTATTAATAAATATGTGGGAATATCATTACTAGCTGTATCTTCTTTAATAAACCATGGCGATAGCAAAAACCTAAAGAAATCATAAAAATTATATAATATAATAAGGAATATTTAATTAAAAGCTTTTAAAATAAAAAATTTGTTACCCAACAGCAATTCCAGCATTATTGGCAGTAACTCCAATTCCTGTTGCAAAATTTTGTTCTCCAAATTCAAACCAAGTATTCGCTAATTTTGGTGGAATTCCTAAAATAAATACTCCGGCAATAGCTGCTATTGTCTGACCTAAAAATAACAACCAAAATCCAGATGGTCCAAAAGAACCCATGAATCTCAAGAAAGTTCCAAGTGCGTTTAAAAATGCACCAATAAGAACTCCTTGACGTAAGCCCCATTTATCAAATATTTTGAGGATAGGTAATAATAATATAGGATATACGACCATATACACAGTCGCTAAAGCATTTATATATGATGGTGTTGTTTGATTATAATGAGCCATGAAAATATAAAGACATGGTCCAAAAGTGATCCAAAGAACCGCATTAGAAAAAGAAAGTAGTGAAAATGATGCTAAAACAATCCATTTTCGATTTGACGAACTTTTATTCTTATTATTAATAGCGGTTGTTCTTGATTGAGTATTTGAAGGCGAAATCAATGCGATTGAAGAATCATTTTGAATTTCTGATGTTTTTTCAACTATTATATCAAGATCGCCGGACTTTTCTCCAACTCTTTCATAGTCATGGCTATCATTATGTCGTGAAGTTAAATTATTGGCCTCAGTAACACTTGTTGCTATTGAGGATGAAGCAGTCATTTTGATAAAGATAATTGTAAACTAAAAAAAACACCTCGCAAAAATATAAAAAGTGGTATTTTATTACAATAATTTATGTCGTGTGACACGATCGGCAAACAATTTTCACAAATAGTAAACAAGCATATGCTACATTATGATAACGCAATGATGTCCATTTTTGAATTCCTGCATAATATATAATTATTATTGAGTAACGATATATATCTGCAAGGTGCGTGGGAATATGCCCAATTTACTAGTAAGTAAAAAATTTTCTATCCAAAGTTTATTACTGTTTTTATAAATGGCGAATGTAATTCCTTCTAACGAAGCAAATAACACCTTTTCATCTTCAGAATCCTCAACTTCTTCACCGATAGCCTCGACTTCCGCTGAACATAAACCAGCTTTGCGTAGAAATCGTCCCGGGACTAAACTCGAAGTAGTTATGATAAAAGAAGTTAATAATTAACGTTAAAGATTTACAATTGTATAATTTATAATAAAAAACAAATTTTATATATTATAGGATACTTATCAATTTCCTCACATACCACTAGATCAGATTGATTCTGCTTTTGCGTTACAGGAGTATTTACAGTCTCTGATAAGAACTGACAAAGAAAACTTGGACGCTTTAGTGGAGTTACCGCCTGGACAAGATAAAGAAACTTGGCAATATGAGCATTTGAGGTATTATTCGAATGGTAATATTTTAATTAAGTGAAGAAATATCATATAAGATTTTTTTTTTTAATTTAGACAATTATGTCTTGAGCTTAATTACCTCGTAGTGCAACTAGAAGCTGAATGTACTCGTCAAACTTGTCCCGAGATGAAGGCTGATGAATGGCAATATCTTTGCGCAGCACACCCAGCTCCAATGAATGTATATATTTATAATTTTTGGTTTCTAACAAATATTTAGATTAATTTTGTTCTAACATTTTTCTTTTTGAATATGGACTTCAATTAATAATAGTGCTGTGCAATCGATTATATTGTTCATACGTTAGATGGAGCGACTACCCTATTGAATAGTCACAAATATTTTCCTAGCAGGCAATTTGTCAAAATTTAATTAGCGTATATTTTGAACTGTTATTGATTTGGTATTTGGATGCCATTATATAGGATATCAATTCCAGAGACATCACTTAAGCATTATCAATCTATCGCAAGACGACTCTACCGAATATTTGCACATGCATGGTTTCACCATCGGGAAATATTTGAAGCTTTTGAAGTAAGCCAGAAATTATAGCATTTTCTCTATTATAATTTTTTTTTTAATTTCAAATTTATTCATACAGAACGAAAACATGTTATATGTACGTTTCTTGAAACTTTCTGAACGTTACGAATTAATAGCAAAAAACCTTTTAATTATCCCATATAACAATATTAGCGATAATGAAAATGATGATCAAGTTATTCATAATAATGATAGTAGCGAAATTTTTACTCCGCCCACTGATGATTCTGAATAAATACTGTTTTTACTAAAAGAAAGTTTAATGTTTCAAATTTGATTATTTGTAGAAATAAGAATAAAACCAATTGACTGATTATTAAAGAAAAAAGATTTTTTTTTTTCGGCTTTATTAGCTTAAGATTTATTAATCTGATCGTGATTCTCGTTAATGAATTTTTTGTTATTAAATAGAGGATTAACAATACTGTCATTATATAGCAGATGTGTTACACAAACTGAACAAATCATGTGTTTAATTTCGCTATTGTATTACTCATTTTGCATTTCTCTCTCAATTTTTCGTCGCTTTTGTATCTTGTCATTTCCAATCATGCCGGTAAAATCAATATACATAATAAGTCGCTCATAAAATTTTGTAAAAGAAAAGAAAATAATAATGAGTTTTAATTTATTATAGGCATATCATTCTCAATTCAATAATAAGGATGAGTTTCGAACAGTGGGTAACATGGTGTTGTTGCCAATAAAGACAAAAATAAAAGGACCAGCAACGCCAGGTAACAATAGAATTGTTATTGTTGTATCTTTTTATTTAGATCTTTCTTTAAATCTCATGTTATTCCTTCTTCTTAGCTCCTACGTCAGAGGACGATATTATTGATGAAGCATTAGATCTTTTTAGAGCAAATTGTTTTTTTCGGAATTTTGAGATCCAAGGCAATGCGGATAGAGTTTTAATTTATCTTATTTTGTTCATTAGTGATTGTTTGAGTAAATTAGTCAAAAATCCATCTCAAAAAGAAGCAATTAAAATATTGAATACTCGTGCTTTAGATCATTTTGCACTTCCTGGAGATCCAAATTTTCCATTGCACGCTCTATATTCTGCACCTGGCAGAGGCGAAGCAGGTTTGATTTTTTATAATTTACGACAATATTTTATTTTTAATTAATTCTTATGTCTATTTAATTTAAATAGATGTTTTACGGCAATATTTAACACAAGTTCGTCAAGAATTAGCAAATCGATTGGTTGAGAGAGTTTATGTTGATGGAAAACCAAGTAAATGGTGGATGTGCTTTCAAAGAAGAAAATTTATGAATAAATCATTGTAATATCACTTAGAATCTTCGTTTATTTAATTAATAAAATTAACAATCTTTTTTATTACACTTGTAGAATAACTTTTTAACTTAAAATATGTTTAAATGGTTTTTTTACATTCTTCTTCTAATTCGGGAACATTTACAACTTCGATTCCATTTGCTTGTAATATAGAAATCCCTTCACATTTTACAAATTTATCAGGTTCTTTTATACCAATTACAACTTTTTTAATTCCAGATTCCATAATACGTTCAACACAAGGTTTATTACCGGATAATCTTTTGCTACAAGGTTCCATAGTTGTGTACATTATAGCACCATTTGCTTCTTTTATATCGTGTAATTTTTTTAATGCACATTCTTCTGCATGTGTATTTCCTTCTAATTCACGAGAATATCCTGTAGAAAGAATTTGTGAATCTTTTACTAATACCTGTGGATGAAAAAAAGAAAATGATTTATAATGTTTAATATTTGAATTTCAGTGTCCTTATCTTTAATACGTACGGCTCCTACACAGTATGCTGTTTCAATTGGTTCAGAAAGATTTGCTTGTTCAATTGCAAGTTTCATAAAATGCAAATCTTCATCTTTAACACAAAAACAAAATATATTTATATGTATTTATGAAAATAACAAATTATATAAGAAAAAAATTATACCCGTGCTTATATTACTATTGCTCGTCATTATCGAAGATTACGAAAATTTTAAAAATCGCATGATTGACTATTATTTTATCTGCCGTGTAACATTTTTTTTAAACAACCTTTTTATTTTTTTTTCGATAATTTAATAATGTTTTCGACGCGTCGTCAACTTGAAAGGAGAACGGGTAAATCTGGAACTCCAAGGTATAAACTATAAAGTTTTTAATTGACAATGAAATATAATTATTATTTACGTTTTTCAATAGATTTGAATATCTTGAAGAACTTGTTAATGAATATCAGAATACAAATGATCAAGGTAAACTTTTTTTAATTATTAAAAAATTTTTAGACAATTGATTGATTTTTGTGAATAATTTGAATAATTTCAGAGGCTAAATATCAAGTACTAGCAAATTTGGCTAATTTTGCATACGATCCTATTAATTATGAATGGCTTTGGCAATTAAACGTGGTAGATTTATTTCTTGGTTAGTATAACTTTCTCAAAAAAACTTTTTATTCACTTATTAACTAATTAAGACTTTTTTTAGATACTTTAAATGAACCTGACGAAAAATTAAAAGAATTTGGCTTAGGTGGACTGTGCAATTTATGTTTAGGTAAGTGACAAACAAAAAAAAATGTATCTTTTGTTCTAATTTTAATGCATAATTTTTCTCTTTTAGAGACACGAAATAAAGAACATATAATTGACCATGATGGAATTCCAATGATAATTGATTGTTTATCTGACGAAAATTTAAATACACAATTGTCTGCGATAACAACTTTAATTTTCTTGGTGATACCAAAAAGTGAACAGTGTAAGTAATTCTATACTTCAATTATAAATCTTATATATTGCAATTAATATGTAATGTTTTATTTTATTAGATATTTTAACAGAACATGTTAAAAAACAAATGATTAAATTATTACAATCTGATAATGTTCGTGTAAAGAATTTGGCAACTATATTTTTAGAAGATTATTTTTTTTCTAAAGTTGACAAGAATGCATCGGAGAATGTAAATGAATATACTAGACAAGATAGAAAAAGAAAGGGAAATGAAATCAACCATCAAAAATGAAATTTTATTAAATTTGTTTGTAGTATTTATTAATTATTATAATGATTCTTAATATTTATTGAGTGAGCATTAGATGAATGATACTTTTTTTTCACGTAATAACAATCTTTTTAATATATTATAAATTTAATCCATTACATTATTTGTTATAAAATATTTAAAAGTAAATTTATGTCCCCCATCTATTCTTTTTTCCTTTATTACCGTACTATTATTATTCTAATGAAATTTGTATGAATAAATGAATGGTCACTCTAAAAGATCAGAATAATCGATTTCTATAACAAAAAATATAGCATCTCCGTCCTTATTCCTACAAACAAATCTGAGTGGTTGGTTTTTTAATACTTTGGACATGCTAAATTTAATAATCATATCCGCATTCATTGTAGAAAAGTTAGTAAAGTTGTTAAAAAAATCACAACAATAAATATGAGAAGGATCAAAGACATAAGATTGACGAACGGAAGGGTCAAGGAAATAACTACGACGTTTTGAAGAATTTAAATGTTTATTGGAAAGAATTAGTTCGGTATTTTCTTCGGGGTGATGTTTGCCGTAATAAACCCATGGTCCAATAGGTAACAAAGGCGGGGAAGGGTTATCGAACGTCGGAACAGGTTGTGAATTGTCTTTTATAATTTGACCATTTTTCTCATCAAACAACTGGTTACTATCAGAATCAGCTTTCCAAACATTCACATTATTCATTCCACATATAACCCAACTACCAGCCCAAGGTCTCTTTTTCTTAAAAATTTCATCAGCATTAAATCCAGGATCAATAAATTTTGCAAATTTAATAGCAAAAGAAGCGCCCATTGGAGGCTTAACGCTTGATTCAGTTTCCGCACAAAACATTACATCGTCAAAAGTCCATAAATGATCTTTTCTATTAGGATTTGTTGGCTTAAAACGTCCTTGAAATTGAAAAGAAAAAAATCTCTTATGTTTTTCAAAATATGGACAAGTTTTTTTAACTGAAGAATTTTTATAATGATGATCCTGCAATCTAACTGTTACGTATCCGGTAAAATGAGAGGAATTGACGAATAAAGGACATTTATCGTCATTTACATTGTATTGCTGAAGAGAAGTATAAGTTGGTCCTATTTTCACAGTTGGCATCCTCTTACAGAATTAATATGGAGAGTCCAGCTCCGTTTTTTATTTTGTGTGGAAAAAAAGATGAGGGAAATAAAAATAAACATTACAAAGAACGGCATATATATATATAATATTGTTGCCATATGTATGCTATTGAAACAAATTTGTGACACGAGTTTCAATTTTTTTTTTTTAAAGTAAACAAGGATCAAACTATGCAGTGTGATGCATTGTGGCTTGAAGTCAATAGAAAGCGCCATGTATTATAGTTACTATGTAGTCATGTAGGGCGCAAGTCTAACGTTTTTGATTAAGAGGTGAATATTGTAGCGTTTTTTGAAAATAAAAAAAATAAAAAATGACAGAACTCTCAATCCGCTAAATTAATAAAAGTAACCTGTTTCAGAGTTACAGGAAAAGTAAACCCCAACATCTTATGAAAATACAGTCTAATGATGATGATTGTTTTTCAGTAAAAAAAAATTATTTTTAATAAAATGAAAGCATAAGAAATTAGATAGAAAAGAAATTACCGTATAAATATATATCTTTTCATAATCATTGTACAACCAACTTTCAAAAGGCATCGTCTCCTTAATCAAAAACGATATATTTGCATGTAGGGAGGCTTTTTTATTCTTGTATGGAAGTGCTGACATGAGTTCATATTGTTTTCACGTCATCATTTTTCACAAAATAATTTCTTTTATGTTTCTTTCTTTCCCGTACCCGCGAGTAGCTTCTTGATGCCAAACAAATTTTCTTTGTATGTGAAAAAATATATATTTTTTTTTTATTATTTCCTAATATTTTATTTTATTTTTTTTTTTTTGTTTTATTAAAAACTGCTTTTTTTTTACTACTTTGAACCTGATGTTATTTTTAGGATCTTTGTTTTTATGACTACAATTTGTTGTTTTATTTTAGATTATTTATTTATGATCTTATTTTTTTTTCTCTAATGTGATTTTATACAACTCCCTAGAAAACGGTTTATCCGTTCGCGGTCACGACTTAACAGGGAAAGCGGATCGGTTCTTGTTAGAAGCAACGAAATCCGTGATATGACTACAGACCAGGCAACGCGACAACCTTCGAAACATGCTCAGGATCACTTCACTTATTCTTGGACAATCAGAAGTTTTAATGAACTCGTTACGTTTTATCCAAATGCCGGTTTTGTTTTAAGTGACAGATTCTGGTCACCCAGACCTCCATTAACGACTGATTTTTCTCCAACAAAAAACAAACAAGCCGATCATCCATACTTATGGCGTATTAAATTATATCCTAACGGTGTAAATGAAGCAGCAAAAGGTCATATATCTTTATATTTAGTAGCTATACAAACTCCTTATGAAAAAGAAACAAATATAACATTTAGAGATAAAACTTTTAAATTAGAAGTATTTCGTCTTACATCGGATCCTAATTCAACTCCTTTTTCTTCATCGACTCCTACCCTCATTCGAAATGAAACTTTTACTATGAAATTTGAATTTGATGGTTTAGATGATTTTGGTCGTCATCGTTTTTGTTCATTTGAAAATTTATTTCCAAATAGTGATACAAGTGCAGAAATTGATTTGCTTGTAAAAGTTCACGTTTTTAATACGACTGCAACCGATGATTCTACAGATGAATCTGTAGAACAAATTGAATCTGAATTTCCCTCTTTTAAACAGCATCTAGATGATGGAAAATTTAGTGATATAGAATTCACTTTCGATTGTGGGTCAGTTATAAAAGCACATCGAATAATTCTTGCCACAAGATCTTCCTATTTTGAAAAATTATTAGGTGATAAATGGAAAGAAGGACAAATGAAAACAATACCTATAAAACATATGGAATATACTACTTTCCGTTCTATATTATATTACCTTTACACGGGTGAACTAGAAGTTAGATTAGAATTTGATGTATTAAAAGATGTTTATTCAAAAGCCGATATGTTAAATCTAGAAAGATTTGGTGAAATGGTAGCCGATCGAATTGCAGATATGGTAAATAGTGACAATTGGGACGAAATATTAATGTTAGCATGGGAAGTTGATGATTCCCGTTTAAAAGAGGCTGCACTAGATTATGCAGTAACAAAATGGGATGAAATTAGGGACAGTGAGAATATGAAAAGGGTTATGGCTTGTGGTAATATGGATTGGATTGAAGAGTTGATGAAAGCTAGATATATAAGTATGCAAATTTCATAAATATATGTTTTCTCCTAAGGAACTTGTTTATTTATAATCAAAATTGCACGAAGAAAAAAAATTTATTCAAACAATATATTAATAAACAATATAAAAATCACTTTATAAGATCTCTTGTTGATCTTTAAAAATATAAATAATTTTTTTTAATAAAGTAAATAGTACTAAACATTATACATATTCAAACACGTATTATTAACTGTAATCAATAATCTTTCAAAGATATATATATATGAAAATAAAAGATTTTTTGTAATAATAGCTCTAATAACAAAAAGAGTAATATAAAAAAAATGAAAATGAAAATACAATAAAAAAGAAAAAAAAAATGAGGAAATAGAATCGAAAATAGTTATGTTATTAATGGATACCGCTGATAAATACCATTTAAACACTAAAGCTCAAATAGAATTTTCATAAAAGTCCGATGTTGTATGGTGTTTGATGGTATGCAGAAATAAACCAATAAATTAAAAAATAACTACATTAACTACAAATAATGAAATCGTAAGAGTCCAACATAATCCCTAGAAAATTAATATCTACATTATGGAAGCAATAACATTATACTATTAAATCAATTAATCCGTTTATTCTTGTCCAAATCCTACTGTTTCCTCTACTGCTAATGTTAATTTAGATACCAATCTATAATATAGAAAAATGAATCCAATTCAAAAGAAAAGAACATTAGTATTCTCCAAAAATAAAGAATAAAAAAAAAAGGCGAAAATTTTAAAATGATCGCTTACGCTTCATAAGTTTTATATGGCGGCATGTCAATACGATTAAAACTTTAAAGGATTTTTTTAAAGAAAAATTAACATGGCTTTAAATTAAAAATCAATTAATATAATCAATTAAATTATTATACACACCAAGTATGACTCTTTGGAAGTTGACTAACATCTCCTGCTTTTTCGATGGTAAATCGTCTTGGACCATCACTTCCTTGTAAGTCCTTGAAACCATTGACAGGAATACGTGATGTTCCAGTGGTGAATTGTAATAATCGCGATTTCTTTTCAGAATCCCATGATCGGATGCACTATAAAATATTGGAATGTAATATGAATGAGTAAATTATCAAAAAAATATAATTTGGTAAATAGCTATGGGTTATGGGAATAAAAACATATACATATATATTAAAGGATATTTACCTTCCAGAACCACACTATAACTTCATCGGACTCAGTATACCCTCTGTAATCAGTGTGTTTCTTCCAATCATCAACGTCGATTTCTGCGATACCGCCAATTAATAACTGTAATTATAAAGTTAAATTTAATGTTTTCAGCAAAAAATATGGCATTGAATAAAACCAATGAACTTTATCCCTAACCTCTAATTCACGTTCATCAAAAACAGCAATTAATTCTTGTGGTATAAGCTGATTAAACCCTTCCATGAATGCATTGAATTGTTCCTCAATACGTTTGGAAATACGCCATTCCGTAATATGTCTAAAAATTATATAAATAAATTAAAAATTTTAAAATCTACTTTTTTTTAATATACAATATTTTCACATACTCAATATATTCCTTTTTGTTTTCCTCTGTAACTACTAAATTTCGACCATCTTGTATTAAATCAACAGTCACTACTTCACCGAAACGATCGTCTTCTGTTGAAAATGTCAAATCTAATACATCAGTGATGTCGTTTTCTCTATAATAGCAGAATTAAATTAGTAATATTTACAAAATATTTAATCTGACATAACGTAAAATATACGTACAAAGCCCAAGTTAAGCTTCTGAAAAAATCTGCATCAACGCTTTCCATATCTTGTAACCCGACTTTTTTCTTTAAAATCATTTTGTAAAATGAAGTAATAAAAAAAGCGTCTAAAAATCGTCGATGGAAAATAGCAAGTCCGACAACTCTTCCAATAAATTTAAAATAATTAAGATGCTCAGGATTAATTCCCGAATGGGGATTTATTTGAAGAGTGTAATTATCATGTGCCGAATACTCGAAAAGACAATAGAAAGGATTGAACATTTCATGTGAAAGCAAGAAAAAGAACTCTCTGGATAAACCACCATAATCCAATCCATCTTCTCCATCAAACTTAATCATCAGTCGTTTCTTCAAATCCTGGGGTTGTTGCCTCATAATTTCTGTATAAGCATCTTCGAAAATACGATTACGTCTGACTTTAATATGACATTGACCTGGAACAGGACGAAGAGCAGGCTGAGATCTGAAATAAATAAGTTTTCTACGGAAATCCCTCTTATACTGAGGAACATTTTGGCTAAAAATTTAAAATTGAATTGAATTATATTAATTAAACTGTTAATTCACAATAAATATCTTTTTTAATATAATTTTACATACTCCAAGCTACTAGGCAATCGAGGATCATCCCACGTAGTTGTTTTTGTATTATGATCTACAAAGTATACCCTGGCAGTGCTTGTTAAACGCATTTCCCAACCAGAGGGCAATGGGCCAAGTTGGGACACGGGTTGTTGTTGAATGGTGACATTATTAGCATTGCCTCCAAACATTCTAATGTACTGTTGTCTACGAGGATCAACCCACGTTGTAGTTCTAGTATTATGGTCAACGAAATATGGTCTTCCTTCAGGTGTTGTTCTTTGTTCTTGAAGTTAAAATAAAAAATATTTTTTAAGCATTTGCCAACCACCTTATAATATATTAATGGTAATATGTAAATTAGTAACTTACCCCAACCGGAAGGTAAAGGACCATATCCAGCAGTTGTAGCTCCCTGACCAACTGTTAATCCATTTGCTGCAGTAGGGGTTGTGCTTGTAGAAGCTTCTGAAGGTGGATTCGAAATTGAAGTAGATGAAGTGCTTGGCGCAGAAGAAGGACCTGTTCGTTCTTCAGGAAGAGTACGATTATTATGACGACGACGTTCTAATTCTGTTATATTTTGTTGCTCTTGTAATCGTTGAGCCGAAGTTGCATTTATTGATGGTCTTGTCCAAGTTGTAGTACGAGTATTATGATCGACATAATATGTACGTCCAAGATGATCAACCCGACGTTCCCAACTACAAATATTTAATTAATTAAATAAAGTATATTCGTTTACGAACTATTTGAAAATTATCTTAAAAAAAAAAATTGAAAAAAAAAGAAAAAAAAAGTAAATGTTTATTTACCCAGGTGGTAATGGTCCGAGTTGATCTTCAAAGGAACTAAATGGTCGACCATTACCATTCACAGCACCACTTGTAGCACTTGAACTCGGTCCTGCACCATTTTGTCCATTAGTTACTACTGACGAACCCTCTTCTCTTGGCCCGGACGATGAGGAAGGGTCTTGGTCATGACTTGTTGAGGCTCTCATATTTCCAAGTGAACCAGGATGACTAGCTGGTGTACTCACATTTGTGGTTAAGTTAATAATGAGTTTGCCATGCACAACTTCATTTGCGTTTGATTTTTTCAAATCTCTTGTCAACATTTCTGCAATATATATTTAAAAATAAGGTATCAACAACATTAAAAAAATTAGATCAAACATGACCATGATTTTAGAACATAATAAACTTAATTACCATCTCCTGCATTATTAACGTCAAACACATCACCAACTTGAACATTAATTACACCCAAGAATCCTTGATCTTTCTTTTTAAATTTTTTCTGGTCAAAAATTTGAACAGCTATGACACTTTGATTTGTTACTTGTCTTTAAAAATATAAAAACGAATCAAAATGAAACATTATTTAGTGAATTTATTGTTCATTTAATAAACAGCTTGAAATTATAATACGTACACATCAAAGCTCTCGTTCCAATATGGATTTAATGTTTTCTTTATAACAGAGGTAGTATGTGTTTGTTCTCCGTCAACAGTAACTACTGCAAATGGATCCGGTAGCCCTATCAAGATAGAAATAACGTTAACATTTAAAATACTGCAAAAAAATAGAAAGAAATGTAGGCGGAATTACATACGAAAGACATCTCTCTTATATAGACCATCTGCTGCAATGACTGAAAATATAAAATAATAATAGTACAGTGAGTAAGGGTTCTCATCAGGAAACAAGTGAAATACGATAATAAACAACACATACCTGTTAGACGTATTGTCCTTCTATGATTTTAAACATTTACATAATTCACAAAAATTTTATTTGATATAAGAACAAAAGAAAAAAATAAAAGAAAAGAAAATTAAGCTTTTATTTAATTTAGCGTTATACAAATAGAAACCTTCTCGTAAAAACATACTAACGTTTGTGAATTTGACATAGTCATTCGAAAAACCTCGTTTTATTTCCGTTAACTATAATAATAAATAAAAGAAAATCTTCAATTTAATCTAAAGTATATAAAATAATATTCTTTTATATAATAATAAAGAGAGAACTAAAAGGGCAAAAGTATCGCTTGTGACAACGAATTCTCTGTTTTACAATGTAACTCCTGTAACTCCGGCCTGCAAAAAACCCTCGACTGCGGTGAAAATCAAATGATGACATATTTAAATAAAATATACTTGGGCGAATCAGATGTAATGCACATGAAAGAAAGTTAAAAACTGAAAATTGCCAAACGCCCAAGCCACGATGAAAAAATTCACATGCAAGCCACAAATACGAGAAAATAGCACGTGAGTTAACATTAATTTTGTATTAACAGCCTGAAATTTTCCGATGTTACCCAAGGTATAAACAAATCAAAGGTAATAAAGTTGACAACGAAATAATAATACATGCAAATAGTACAAACAAATTTATTTTACGGTAACATGTATAATATTTTATTAATTGAAAAGTTTCCCAATCGGATTATTTTAATTCGCTTTCATATCTAACAACTTAATCGTCAATAAATAATTATTTTATTCACAAAATAACATTAGAATCTATGATAATAAATCTTATTCTGCAGCTACCTAAATAAAATACTTTTATAAATACCAAAACGTAATATCTGATTATCTGATTTCACATAAAAGTAGATTAATAAATAAAATCTTATATTACAAGAATGATTAAAATAATCCCACCAGAGTGAATTTATGCAAAATACTAGATATCACAAATTAGAGAATATAACATCCACCATTTTCTTCTCCATTTGGATTAAGTGTCTTTTCAATTTCACTTATCATAAGTTCAAAAATTCGAGCTATTTTTTATAATATGGTAAGTAAATTTATAAAGAAAAAATAATAATTCAAGTAATTAGTGACATACTTATATTTTCATTATGCTTCGCTGATGCCTCAATCCAAGCACAATTCCATTGCCGAGAAAGCTCTTTTCCTTCCTCAGTAGTTAATTGCCTTCATGAATAAAATATAATTTAGTCTACATTGATTAAATATATTTGAATTATAAAAAATATCACCTCTGCATATGTAAATCTGTTTTATTTCCAACTAAAACCATTGGTACTGCTTCAGTCCCTGTGTAAGTTAGGATCTTATCTCGAATAATTTTGACCATTTCAAAGCTTTGTTTAGATGTAACCGAATATACCAAAATATAACCATGAATTCCTACTGCATGAGTAGAATTCAAAATTGAGTGTTCATCCTGATGATTTTGTTTTAGCAGAGAAAATTTATTAAAAATTGTAAAATACAAGCATTTTAGGAATCAAACATCTTACCTGTCCTGCAGTATCAATAATTTCTGCTGCAATTTCCTGTCCTCTATATCGTATAACTTTATTAAACGTGTTTTCGATAGTGGGATAATAAGAGTCGACGAAATGGTTTTCTACGAATTGAATAGTCAACGAGGACTTACCTTTATAAAAGAATAAATAAGGATTAATAAGATATTCAAGCAAAAAATGTAAAAGAACTCAACTCACCGACAGCTCGAGAACCTAATACTGCAATGGTTCTTGGTTTAGGGGAATTGTTAGACATGTTGTAAAAAAACCTTGCTTTCTATTATTGAAAGGAAGTTGTAGATCACATACATATCTGCGGATTGACATTACATAAACATTATTATTAATCTTCCATGGAATTTCATTACGGTTGGCAATTCAGCCAATTCAGCCAATTCAGCCTTAAATGGTAAAATCAGATGTGTCTAAATAATCTATTGTCTTACCAGTTCTTTTTCTTTTTGATAACAATTCTTGTAAACATGTCCTTTACACAAGTTTTACCCGGTAGTAAAGTTCTATTGATCAACTCATCTCATTCAGATTCTGCTCAGATTGATGAAATTAAAGACCATTTGACACAACAGGTCACTAAAAATGGCCTTGTCATTGCCGAAACTTTAGATCGTGTAGTTCACGGTTAGTTTTCAAAGCTTATTTAATATTGTTATTATATTTTATTAATTCTATTATTTATTTCAGGCGATCTCTTAAATTCCAAATACAATAATATTTATACCAATTATTTTAGTTCCTTAGCATTTGCTCATAATACCACAACACTTTCAAAATTAGCTTCAATACTAGTACCAGGCGGTATTCTTTATCTTAAAGAACCCGTATTACTTGCTCCAAGATCTTCTACTGACATTCCGGTCATTCGCACTACTAAAGATTTAATCAGTGAACTCAAATTAGCTGGGTTTGTTGATTTAGAAATTAAAGGTGCTACTAAAGTTGAAGTAGATGATTTAACAAAGACTGTGGAACAAGTCTGGGGAATTAAAGATGAGAATAAAAAACAAGAACTAGTTCAATCATTGAATGGACAGTTAAATCTAGTAGAAGTTATAGCCAAAAAACCAGCTTATGAGGTCGGAGCTTCGTTTGCTTTATCGTTTGCAAATAAAGCTACAAGTGGTATGTAGCATTTATTTCAAATTATCAATAAAGAAGGGATTTTTCTTTTAATACTCTATTATGTTTAATAGGTAACGGTACCGTAAATAAAGTTTCTGTTTGGTCCCTGGATGATGAAGAATTAGAAGATGAAGATAATTTGTTAGATGAAGATGATTTGATTAAACCTGATAAGAGCAGTTTAACTCGTAAATAATCACGAGAGAAAATTTATCATGTGTATTTTATTTTTAATATATTTAACATATTATTGTTTATAATTATAGGTCCTGATTGTGAAACTAGTGGAAAGCGAAAAGCTTGCAAGAATTGTTCATGTGGTCTTGCAGAAGAATTAGAAAAAGAAAGCAAACCGGCACCTAAAGCTGCTCCTACTTCATCTTGTGGAAATGTATGTATCTTGACCCGATTTTTTATTTTTAAGTCTAGATCACTTATGTCTTTGTTTTAATTTAGTGCTATCTCGGAGATGCATTTAGATGTTCAACATGTCCCTATCTTGGAATGCCAGCTTTTGCTCCTGGAGAAAAAGTTGTTCTTGGAGGCAATATGATGCAAGATGATATTGAAGTTTAAGCCCGATGAAAGATTACTTTATATTATTTGATAATATTTGCATTAATAGCAAATAAGCCTTACTCAATGGGGGAGTTTATTTTTCATAATAAGTAAAAATTTTTTATTAAAGTAAAATTATGTTTTATTAATATAAATTAAATTTCTATCACCATAATATTTATCACATTATATATTCAAAAAAACTAAAAAAATTTATACAAATGGGTTTTCTATAACGAGTTAATTATTTCGCAGAATAAACTTTTACAATATTTAAAGTTAAACAGATGGTCATAACGCATAACCCATAAAAAGTTAAACATGCTGCTAATATTTTCTTCCTATCCCATGGATCATTTTCATGAATTTTATAATAAAATAATCCCGGTAATATAAAAGAAATTATAGTAGATCCTGTTGATCCTACAAACGCAAGGACCTATTTATAAAAACAATAAATTATTTAATTTGTAATTTCTTTATGGCATTAAAAGAATATGTTATATATAACTTACCAAATCTAATTTTGATACGAGGATCGCAATAGTATAACTTGATATCAAAATACCAGAAGTTAATATTATAAATTTTATATTTAACGTTTCTGGTGAAGAAAGTTTAATATAACCATTTGTGGAATTTGATTTGAATGAGAATATTTTATCTAAACAAGCACGAGCTGGATGCGCTTGTAATGGATAAGAGAAAAGTATACAAATCACAAATGCTATTCGACCAATTGTAACAAAAACATTCGTTTCGTCTGTTTATTTTTTTGATGAAAGTTAGTTTTGTTATTGCAAAGAAATTTAAAATAAGCGTTTTAATGAAAATACTTTACACATTGAAATGACATTAGGCAAAACATCGTCGCCGAAGCTCAGATATCCCAATAATCCAATTATTTGATAAATTGTAGTAGTAGTTCCTATTGCACCAGTAACTACATTATTGATGTTTGTTTGGCTATTATCTACGAGCTCATTATAAATAGAAAATATCTAAAAGAAAAATTTCAGTTATTAACAATACAGAAAGAACATTATGGATATCTTTTTTTTTATATACTTACATTTTGATGACACGTAAAAGCAAATATGAAAATTGGTAAATTCGTAAAGAATTTTGTTGAAATTTTTATGAGATGTATTTTTTCTTTTGGAGGAGCCTTATAATCAGGTCCAAAATAATGATAAATAACAATAAACACCAAGTAAATTACAGCAACTATTGCAATAAAACTAGTATGTCTTAAAGAATCAAGTTTCTTTAAAAAAGCTAAGGGAATAATGATAAACATAAAAGCAGTTATCCAAAACCGTCGATCCATAAATATAGAATACTCATTACTGAATCCTAAAGAGCCATTTATCACTTGTGGCATTAAATCACCAACAATGATTAAATATGAAACAGCAACTCCGAAACACTTTATGGCAATTGCAGCATCAAATAATAAAGCAGCTGATGGATATGTTAATTTTGATATAGCAAAAAATGATGAATTACGTCCATCTGTGTGCGTAGCACTACGGGACAAAAAATATAATCCAAGCCCGGAAGTGGTAGCTGCAAAAATTATCATCATACTGCCTAATAAAAGCCCAACTGATGCTACGGCTGCTGGCTAATAAATAAAATAAACTTAACTAAGGTCGCAAATTGCAGAAATCGTAAACTAAAGAAAAATAAATACCATAGCTAACATGCCTGTTCCAAGAATGGTGTTGGCAAGGTTGATCTAAAAGTTTATTCTTATTTTGTTAAAGACATTCGATATTTTTTTCAACTTTAAACTAAGGATAAAGAGATACGCAGGGAATATCTTTGATATTTTTTAACCTACCATACAAGAGAAACGACTAGCAATTCCAATTCTTTCTTCATAAGTGCTTTCAACTTCGACATCTATACTGTCACCTAATAAAGGTGACCTGTCTATTTGGTCATTAATCTGATCATTTTCGAATATAGCACTGCTTGTTGAAGAAGGAGTTCCATCTCCTTCGGGATAGATCGAAGAGTGAGTTGTCATTTTAGGTCGCGATCAGATTTATTTTAAATCTAAAATAGCAGGATGGATAAAACGATTTGACAATGAATATAAAACCTGACTATCCTTTAAAGGCTAGATAAAGCACATCAAAAATTAATAAAATTTAAAATTTAAATCCTAATTTCGCCCATCACTTACTTTAATTTCGGTACTGTCACATTTACGTCCGGTTTCAGAACTGAAACGGAAATATTGACAGTAACAGGTTTGCAGATCAATTATTCTTAAATTAGATTTTTTTTTTATGTAATACTACAACATGTTTGTATATTGATCATAATTGTGGGATATTAATTATTCTTTGGATAACCTCGTGGTTTTAATGTACTAACCCTATTGATTATTATTGTCACACACTTCTTCCATGTTAAAATGTAACAAATTTTGCAGTATATATAAAAACTTTGTCCTCGGTCGCTATATCGCTATTCTTAGAGAAATTTTTTTATAGAATGCAAGTTTCATGTCATTTAAAATACATTAACGATTTCTCAAAATAGCTAGAAAACTTCCAGCATCTATAATACTTCATATCGGGAGAAATACGACTTTCAAACTCAATAAAGACTCAATGTCTCAAGTGGCTTTATTAACCAACCGTTTAAATAATGTAGAATTCCTACAAAAAGATAATTTTGTTAAAAATATTAATACTTCTTTATCTAAAGAAGACGAAAAAAATATTTCTTCAATAAAAGGGAAAATACGTTCTCCAATAAATCTTGAAATTGACATTTTACAATATAAAAAACATGAAAGAGATGATAGCTCTTCAGATTCAAGTTTGCAAATTCTTTCATCGGATAATTCGGTTAGTGCTAGTAGTACACGTCTTACAACTCCAGTCGATAATTTAGATTCAAAATTTGATTATATGAAAGCTGGACTTTCCCCACCAAATACTGGTACTAATACTTCATTCAATGATTTACAAAAAAATGATGAAAATCAACGACAACAGCATAAGGAAGAGATTGAATATTTACGAAAAGAACATCAAACTCAGTTGAATAATCAAAAACAGGAATTTGAAAAAACTATACAAGAACTCAAAAATAGTATGGAAAATATGAAAAAAGAAAATCAAACAGGAATGGATAAATTAAGAAAAGAATTGATGAATCAAAATAAAGACAATGAGGAAAATATTAAAAATGAACTATCTCTTCGTTATGAATCTCAAAAAAAAGAATTAACGAGAATTTATGATACAGAAAAAAATAAATTAATATCAGGGTTAATGACAATGAAAAGATACAAAGAAAAAGTTGAAGATGAATTAATGGCAAATAAAAACAATTTTCAATTTGAAATACGGTCCATTAAAAAAGGATATGAGAAAGAAATAGAAAAACTTCGTGGTGAACATGCAAGCCAATTAGATTCGATGATAAGAGGGAGATTTGACGTAACTTTTACGCAAATAAAAAATGAACAAGATCGTATGATAAGAGCGGGAGAGAAGGAATTGCGGAACCAGATTGATGAACTTATGCGTGAATTGAATGAAAAAAAGGCTGCTGAAGCTTCTTGGATTAAATATAAGCGAGAAAAAGAGTCTGCCTTGTTGAATTTAAAAAATCGATTTGATTCGTTGGAAACTACATATAAACAAAGGGAAGCACAATTAGTTGAATTACAGGAGGAACTCGCTCGTTCATTGCAAGAAATAAAAAATCTCAGCAGAGATAAAGAAAGAACTAGTAACATGATAAAAGAATTCAAACAAAAAACTGAAGAAGTACTTAAAGGACAATTGAATGCTAAAATAAAGCTAGAAAGGGAATCTGGACAAATTATTGAGGCACTGCGTAAACAATTAAATGATACTAATAAGGAGCTTTCAAACTTACGAATTCAATTATCCAATTTAGGACTGGAGTATAATGAAGCGAAAGAACGTTGTGAAGATTTCGAAAGTTTGGTTAAAGATAAATCGGACATAATAAACCGACTTCAACTTCAATTGGAACGTAGAGAAGCTGAGAGCAAAGAATTAGAATCAAGGGATATACAAAATTTCAGAGAACTTAAAGAGCGACAAGAAAAAGAACACGAACAAGCAATAGCATCGCTTCGTAAAAATTTGGAAATTAGTCATCAAAAAGAATTACAAGAACTTCGTGATCGACTTGAAAAAGAATACGAAATTAAAATAAGAGAATTAATTGATCAAAATTTAAGACTAGAGCAAAATAATGTACAAAATTCTAAAACTGTAAAAGGATTAGAAGAAGCTACTCGTTGTCTTGCAAATGCAGAATCTTCTTATAAAGATTTAAATGTAAAACATCAACAATTTGTTCACAAAAATCAACAGCTGTTGAATGAAATTGCCGCTATTCGCTCTAAAGTTGAAGTTCTTGAGACTAATAATTTGAATTTAAAAGAAAATAATAGATTAACCACATCAGAAAAAGAAAAGATTGCAGAAGAATTGAAGAAAACTAAAGATGAAATGAAACGACTTCAGAATGAGAGCTCAACAATAAGCAATAAAAAGATTGAATTAGAGAATGAGCGTGATGAACTTGCTACAGTAAAAACGTATTGGGAAAAAAATTATAAAGACCTGCAAATCCGGTTTCAAGAAATGGAATCCCAAAGAGACAAATTAGATAATGAATTAACAAAACTTAAATTGGAGTATAGTGAAAAGATGAAAGCTTTTGAAGAGCTGACAAATAGTTTAGAAATTGTTGAAAAACAAAAAGTATCTCTATCAAAATTGTTGGAAGAACATCAAAATGGTATGCAAACTTTTATGAAAGAAAATGCAGCCGAACGAGAAGTTTGGTATCAGAAAGAAGCCGATCTTGTTTCTAATTATGAATTCGAGTTGAGAGAAAAAGATTCAAAACTAGAAGAACTTAGTGGTAAACTGAATCATACGAGGAAACACTCTGAAGGGTTAGAAGAACTTTTAAAAGAAGCTCAAAAAGCAGAAATAAAACAGTTAGAGCTATCACAAAAATTAGAATCAGCATTACAAGAATGTGTAAATAAGGACAATGAAATTTCAAATCTTGAAATGTTCAAAAAACAATCACAAGCTCGTATTGATAGTCTTGAGTCTTCAACAAATCGTTTAACAGCAAAATTGCGTGCTTTTGAAACTGACGCTGAACAATCAAAACGAAATGCGGATGTAAAAATAAATGATCTTCAAAACAGACTCAAAGATTCAATGGCGGAAATCGAAGATTTACATAGTCAAGTATCAGAACTCAAACAAAATCTTATTGAGAAGGAAGCAATGGTATTGAATCATTCACGTTCTTCAAGTCGGGATGGTCCTAAAATTCCAATTATTGATACTTCTAAATTAAATAGCCTCACAATGCAAGTTGAAGAATATAAAGTTACACAACAGAATCTCGAGGCTCAGATTACGACACTTACCCAAAAACTCCAAGAACTTCACAAAGAAAAAAACTCAACAATAACAGCATTTGAGCATTCCATAACACAAGCAGAAAAAACAGTAGATGGGCTTCGTAATAGGATTAAAACTATGACAATTGAATATGAAGAAGAAAAAAATCAGATCTTTAGTAACCATCAACTATCAATACAAGAACTTAAGAAGCAGCATGAAGATGAAATTGCTAAAATAACTGAATTTACACAGTCGCGATTGGCAGCACTTGAAAAGCGCCAACGTAATATAACAAATGCCGCAGATCGTTCTAGTAATAATGATACGAAGAAAGTGGATATACTGGAACAACGGTTGTCGGAATTAGAGAATGCATTGAGAGAATCACGTTCCGAATGTGACAAATTGAATGAAAAAATTATGCATGTTCAACAAAAATATGCAGATTCTATAAGTGAAAAAGATAAGGTGGCGAAAGAAAGAAATGATATGAAAAAGAGAGTTAAATCTTTGGAAGGGGAATTACAAGTGGTGAGCTTATTTTTTAACTTTATTAAAATTATTCAGATTATTTATTAACTTTTGTTTAATTAATATCCCAGGTGCTTGCAAAAAATATGGATTTAGTAATAAGTATGAGCAACTATAAATGAAAAAGCCTGGTAGCAAATATTAATTTGAAATTTTTATTAATAATCAATTAATTTGTATTTAAATTTTGCATTTTTTTTCTTTTTTTTTTAATATATTTCATGTATTTTTTTAGCATCATTTATTTAAAAGTATCATTTTATGTACAATCTGTAGAATTAATTACATATCAGGATTGGGGTAGAGTTAGTAGAATTACTATTAGTGGAAACTAATTCAAAATATAAAATTGTGTAAAAAAAAAAAAAATAAATTTTGATATCGGGACCAAAAATTGCTTGTTACCCATAAAGCTTATCAAATTGAATGTGAGTTAAAAAATAAAGTATAAAAAAGAATTTTTACCTAATACCATTCATAATTTCATCGGTCTTTTTTATTAACTACTTTTTTTTTTGTAACTAATAAGTAATATATTACAATGACAGGTCTAAATACTTTCATATTTGCCATGTTGTTTCTCGTTTTTTTTACACATGAATTAATAAAGATAATTTGATTATAGATAATGATGACAATATTGTTCTACAAGAATTCGAATACCTTTTACACGAAAATCGAGCAATAATTCGCGAGTATGACATTCAAAGTTTGCAAAATATAAAATATTTAAGATATGTACGCGTCAGTGATATTTAAAACTTTTTTAAAAAAATTATCAGTTTGAGTAATCATCTCGCGAACTTAAATGAATTTATTTGTGATGCTGATACCAAAGTTGTCGAAACATGGAGTTCATACAAACAACTACGGTAAGGTTAATTAAATTTTGACTAAGCGTATTTACATTAATGTTTATTTTAAGAGTCAGTTGCGAAAAAAAGATCCAAGATTGTCAGAAGGAGTTATTGAAATGGATACAGCAAATTAATGAAAGATTGCAAGATCATAAGTTGAATCGGGAAGGACAAGAAAAGAGGGAGAAACTTGAACGTTTAGTAGAAAGAATCCGTGAATGTAATGACATTCATTGTATTACTTAATCAAAAACAAAAGTTAGCGCAAATTAATGCTAACTACTTTACTGTTAGTGAAAACTGCAGTTGAAGAGAAAATTACTGAATCACTAATTGGAGCTTTCTATGTATCGGATTGTATGTCACATTATTTATACTACAAAATCACTTTCAAATTTTAGTTTAAGAATTTTTACTTTTCTTGTAGTATCTTTAACGATTGAACATTACAATTTTCTTGATCCAGTACTTGATACTGATGAGACGGCAGAAGTTATAGAATTGGACGAAGAAGACATATTGGATAATAGGTATTAAATTAATAGTGTTAGCTTTTTAGGTAAATCTCAATGGTGAATCTTATTATTTTTTTTTACTCAGGGATTTGCGTAGAAAAATATTTGAAAAAATAAAATCAAATGAACTTAATATAGTTGAATTAAGAAACAATTTATCTGATAAACTGTAATGTCATTATGATTTCTGCTATTAATCACGTGAAATCATGAAAACTTAATGCAATAGTGTTGTTGGGTTGTTATTGGCCATTTATTTTTTAATTAATTGCAAGTTCTACTTGAATCTGATATTTCTGATATTTCTGTCAACGAAATCTTTTTTGGGCCCAATCTATTCATTTGTTCATTTCGCTGGCGTTTCCGGCACATTTGAGATCCGTATGCCGAAATCTCGACAGCCCACACCGCTTGCCCACCCACCTCCGCTTTATCGAGCCTCTCAATCTGCTCCTTTAGTTCAAACATCGAACCAAACTCTTTCGCCGCCAACTTCGATCGCACATCACCAAATCTCACTACCACCCTTTTCTCCAGTGTCAAGAACTCATCAAAATCGTAAAGTTCCTCGGAGTCTTGATACTTCACCTAATAGCGATCGTTCCGATTTTCTTCTTCCACCTCGAACAGGTGTTATTTCACCAACTACACCGAGTTTCAGTCAGTCTCTCTTCAGTCCAAGCTTAACCTCACCTTATATTTCTCGTAGGTCTTATCCTGGAGCTACTAGTCTTATACTTGGCAGTCAAAGAGCTTTTATACAAAGGAAAACTTTAACAGAAATACAAATTTTTACTAATACACAATATAACCACCTCAAGTTTTTGTGTTCGGATAGAACTATTTCACCTTACGATTCGGAGGTTTGGGAAGTAATGCTGAGCAACGAAAAGTTTCCGACTACGAATTCTGGGTGAGTCCGCCGAAAGTTCTGTTAACGCAATTTAGCATAGTGACAGAATATTGTTTAGGTATAATCCAATGCAATTTTCACACGGAATAAGACATCCTGATATGCATCGTTTTGAATGCACATTTTCATCTCCGATCTATTTCGCTGGACAAAATCTAATACTTCTCAATTTGACAATTGTAGTCAAGATGCTTATGATGTTGAAATGTCTACTGTGAGCCTTGCAATTGAATTTGGTAAGGATATCATCAACTATCATTAAATATTTAGTTATTAAATTTTTAATTACTGATTTATATTATTATTATTACTTTTAGCCAGCAATAATAAAAAAACCGCAAATTTTAATACTTTACTACTTCATGCATTGAGTCAAATGCGCCACATAATAGATCCCGAATTCAATGGGTAATTAACGCGATTCTTTAAAATTTTCAATTATTTTTCTTTATTTATGACATATTTCTTTATATTCAATCAGGGACATTCCAGTAGAAGCATATAATTCCTTATTTCTTGTAAGAGTCTTTTCAAAACATTTCATTGGAAATTTATCGCGTGATGAAATTCATCGACAATTTGAAGGTTTAATCATTTATTTTTATTTAAATTATTATATTTGTTCTAGTTGTATTGTATTAAGAAATAGTCAATTTTATAGGAAATCATACCATTTTAGCAGAAACACCGAAATTTAATGGGTTTGAATCTAAAATTGATGAAAATAATCGTGTTCCAATTGAACTCAATCAAAAAAAACTTATTATTGATCCGGAAGTTGCTCAAGATACTAGACCTAAAGCTGAACAACTTATGGATGGATTATTGATGGTTATTTTGAAATTGGATCCAATGTATGAATATTCTTTAACTCATTGTTAAATAAATAAAAAGGAGTGGTTTAACTTAAATATTTTTTTGCACTTATTAGTTCAAATGGTTCGACATATGAATATTATCAAGAATGTTTAAACATTCTATTGGTTTTACTTTCAACACAAATACATCAATCAAATGCAAGTCAAATAGAAAATGACTATTTTTTAAATATTTTATTGGTCAAATTTAGGTAAGATTATTCACAAATGTTCAAATTTGTTGATTTAAGTTTAATATTAATTTATATTACACATATTTAGTGACTTTATTAATAACTTAACAAAACGACTGGTAACAAATTTTATTGAACAAAAGCCGCCTCCGCCTGCATCCACAAGTATGAATTCAATTAACTCGTTGTTTTAAATCCAGCAAATAGAATAGTTCTATTTTTAATTTTGCTGGCACAACATTTTACGTCACATGACAGGCGTTGTGTATAATGCCTATTCCTATCTTTTCCCTAGTAGATCATCGGCAACCCTACCATCTGATCCTCCACCAATAGCAGAAAGAAGTTTGCTTATTTTGCTATTACTTTCCGTTCAATGTCGAGTTCCGGATGAAAAAGCAAAAAATTTTCGTGAAGGAATTCGATCTTTAAGGGATGCACAAGGTCCTTTAATTTATCATTGTAGTTATTCTTTAAATGTGCTTTTACAATTTTCTAACGGGAATATATTTTTTGTTTCTAGGAATGGAAGAGAGTGATATGGCAGTACCATTTCGTGCCTTATATCAATTGATTTGTCGGTAAGTTGTTTATGTGAATAGTTTCAGCTATTTATAAACTTTTTTAACATTATTTAATTTTTTTTTAAAAAAAAAAATGTTTTTTATGGTAGTCAGTTGCCAAATGAAGAGATTTGTTTGATATTATATCTACTAATGATTGAAAATGAAGAGTTTAGAGTTTATGTTTTATCACGTTTAGACCCTGAAATTCTTGTTTGTATTCATTATTATTTATTGCATTTCGTTAACAATTTCTGATTTATTCTTTACTTACTCTTCTATCTTTGTATCAACTAGATACTTCAAATACTAAGATTATTGTATGATGGAATTGACGGCAGAACAAATTATTCTCAGATGTATATTCTGCTCACAATTCTTTTGCTTTTTAGTCAGGATGAAGTTTTTAATGAGAACATTCAAAAAATCGTATCCTTTTAAAATACCGAAACAAACTTACAATAATTTATCGTCGTATACCCACATGGTTTTTTTAGAAGTAATGTTGTGAAATATTGGACTTAATGAATCACAAATTTATTGAATCGAGAATCGATTTAAACCCTCAATTTTTATTCCTTGGACATGATATTTTAAAGTGAAGATTATAGAAAGGATAGAATATTGTATGAATTTATATTTCATGAGAAATTTAATATGTGCACGAGAACAACTTGAACTGGTTTAATTGAGAAAGTTTTAATAGGAAATTGGATATTTGGAAGACTAATATCAAAAATTTTTGAAATTTTGAATTGAAAAATCAAATTCAGGGACAATTTTTTATAATAAGCGTGAAAGTAAATTCGATTGAATGCGTAGTTAAAAATAAAATAAAAATGGTCCTTTATCACTTTGGATATTAATTTAGTTTAAACGATCGTATTGGAAGATAGTAATTTCAACGTTAAAGAAATATTATTTCCTTAATTCAAATTTTTTTTTTGCAGTCAATATCTTATCAGCCATGGTTCACAGAAAGGTTATTAAAATCCGTATCTTTAGGGGGCTTAACATATTTAGTTCTTATAAGGATTATACAGTTTAATCTCAGCTCTCATCGGGTAATGATTTTTATTTTTCGTGTTTGAAAAAAATCTTTGATTCTAATATAAATCATCTTTTATAAAGGATGTGTACTTTCACACCAATTGTTTGGCAACTATGGCTAACTTGGGAAATAGCATTCAAGATATACATCCTTATGTTGCACAAAGACTTGTTAGGTAAGCACTATTATTATTATCAAATTTTGAAATGTCAACATATAATATTTTTAATTCCCCTTCCTTCTTCTTAAAAGTCTGTTCGATATCGTGGCTAAACGATATCAAAAATTACTAAAAAAAGCTCAGCAACAGGGGGAAGATGAAAATGTAAGTGAATGGAAAATTTACCATTTATATTATATAAAAAATATTTCTTTAACTTCTCAATTCATTCTGATAAGTCCGATGCCGTCGCAATATACGGTGACCTTGTCTGTCTAGTCTTGGAAATAATCAATTCAGTGTTGACTCGAAGATTAAATTCTAATCCAGAATTAATATATTCCTTATTGCATAAAAAGGATTTGTTTACGCAATTTCAATTGCATCCTCGATTTGCAGAATTGATTGCTAATATTGATAATGTAAGAAAAACATAAAGGAAGTGCATTTTCGATAGCTTTAAACGAATAATTAATGGATCAATCGTTAATTACAACAGGTAATTAGTTATTTTCATGCTCGAATATCAGAAGCAAATCTTAAATCTCCATCCGCAGAAGAGATTTCAGAGTTAATAGAAACTGCAGCAAGAACTTGGCCACCAGGTAGACTTAAGGTTTGTGTAAAATAAAATATTCTAGGTATTAATATTCTATAATCGTTAAAATTGAACATAATTCACGATAATAGGAATTTCCTGATTTGAAATTCCAATATGAGGAGGAATCAGAGTCACAAGATTTCTTTTGTCCATATGTGTGGGCTCTAATATATCGTCATACTTGGATTTATTGGGATGAGGATAAAACACATATCTTAAATGATTATATTATAGTAAGTAATATGTTCTTTATTAACATTTTTATCAGGTTTGACTTTGATATTTATGCTTGTATACCAAATTTTTTTAGCACGAAGAGATGGAAGCTTCGGCCGAGCAAGTCGTATAAAAAAACCAAGTATTTATTTATTAAATAATTTTTAAATTATAAAATAAATTATATTTCACAGATTTAATAATTAATACATCATCATTCACTTTTAAATGTAAAAAAAACTTTTTGTTATAGAAATTCAATAATTATAAATTCTCATATCTAAATGTCAATCAATCTAAATGAAGAACGGAAAATTATTTATTTGAAGATTATTTATTTTATAGTATTAGCGCAATAAATCAATTAAAATTATAATTATAGAATGATTTATATTAATCATGATATAAACTATATAAAAATATATAAAATAAAATAATCTTACATGAAAACATGAAGAATGATAAGTAAACTAAAACGTTAAATTACTCCTCTCCAAATTGTGTTCTACGTCGATCTTGCCACTCTGAATTTTCGCGACCACCAAATCCACGACCGAATCCGCCGAAACCGCGACCAAAACGTCCTCTGCCGCCTCGGGCTCCCCTTCCAAAACCGCCACCCTCATTATTACGAGGACCAGAAGCTTCTGCAGCACGAAGCTGTCTACCCTCAAGTTCGTAACCATTAATATTTTCAATGGCTTTTTGTGCGGACTCTTCATTGTCATATTCGATAAAACCAAAACCACGAACTCTGCCTTCAAAATCCAAGGGTAAACGAACAGAAGAAACTTCACCGTATTTTGTACCAAGTTCTCTAAGTATTTGTTCGTTAGAACTCCAAGGTATATTTGAAATATATATAGTTTTACTAACATAACTTCGACGTAAAATAGAAGATAGGTTGGTAGTAAGAGGAGGCATGATAGAAGGTCCTGAACGAGTTGAAGTCATAAAAGACGTCGATCTAGTTATTGCTCCAAACATTGATTTATACATATTTCTTGTATATATTTTAATATATTAATACTTTTTCGTTGTTTCTAAAAGAAACGTAAAAAAATTTTTTTGATTTATGCGATTATTGGATGATTAAGATCAATCTAATTTATAAGAAAATTTTTTTTAAACTATTGATCAACCGTGTAACAGCAGATTTTAATACAATTCCCACGCACTCTTTGACAAAAAAGTTTCTTTTACTAAACCAAATATTTTTTTAAAATAATATTTAATATTTTAACTATGGGATTATGGGATAGTTAAATCGATTGTTTGTTCCTTCGATATTTACAATTTTTTTTGGTAAGTTTATATTTTTTCATGAGTTTTTATTTCGCATGCATTCATTTAACTTAAACACAATATGTATATATTAAATAATTCCATAACAATTTTCATCATGAAATTTAAGAAACAATATATTAAATATATGAAGTGAGTCAAGTGACTAAATCAAAGAAATTAATTTAAATCACAGACGAACTAAATCATAAAGCTGAGATACTTTGGAGTTATTCTCTAAAATTCAATCCAGAAATTTCTTTTACAATTAGATCATTCTCACAAAAATTTGGTTTAGTTGTATCCTATATATCTTACATGTATCGACTAACATTAAAATTATTTATATAAATTTATAAATTAGCTTTTCCGTTATAGGTTTTCTACTGAATCGAAATAATGAAATGTTTGGAAGCTTGATACATTGGTATACATATCATCAGAATTTAAATACCATTGTCAAATTCCAACAATACAAAAGAATGATAAACCTTTACGAGGAAAAACTCCTTATAAAGACATCTTTAACATTATTATTATAGCATACTTATGACTCGAACCAAACCAATTTATGACAATCCTTCGAGAAACGATTCTCGGTGGTTTTAGATCTTAAGGAAGTATGCTTCAAATTTTTTTTTAAAAAAAAAAAGATTTTTTTTTGGATTAAATAATAGCACATGGTAGTGCCGCAGTGACTTATCATCTGCTATTTATGTAGTACATATGATAAAAAAAGCATGCCCATTATCATAAAAAAGCCTCAAAAGTTTAACCCCTTTATACCTCCGTTTCCCTATATTTTAAAAGCGTATTTCTAAAAAAATCTCAACTTTAAATCTTATCGGCTTTTTACCATTATTGTACTCAGTTGAATAATAACCCTTCTAAATTTTTTCCTAAACAGTTTGGAATAACAAAATATCTTTCTTTAAAAAAAGATCATAAAATTACTTCTTAATTTGCATAACGATATTTTATTTTTGCCTTTTACCTAAAATACTGGTAAGTTAGCTTAGTCCATCTACCTTTCGATTCGCATAATCTTATTTTTTTTGCTGCAATTTGGCTCTTTACGAAGACTCATCGCTCTTTAACTTGCTTTCTTAATATACTTTTAGTAAGTAAATCAACACAAATCATGTCTTCTGCCTCAGTCCGACCAAAACGAAGACAAGACAACAGCTACCAAACTTTCACGAACTCGAGTCAAAGGTATAAAAAAACTTTATTCTTTACGCGTGCTTTTCACGATTTTACACGCAATTAAGCAATAACAATTAACTTTTTTTTTAAAAAAGTCATAACAATCGAAATCCAAAAAAATGGAATAATAATAATAATAATAGTCAACACCCTGCCAATATGGCACCGAGAAATCAACCTATTTCTCCACAAGCACAGCCGTCTTCTAATAATAATCATCATCATAACAACACTACTCCAATATCAAATAATGCTAAACCCGTTGAGCAAACGGTACACGACGATGTTTCCACTGATCATATGCATGATCGGTTAATGTTTCTACTTGTAAACTTTATTGTACGTTAATTTTAAAAATTTTTCAACAAACCAATTAAAATTTATTATATTTCATTAATTTTATCACATTTTAATTATGTAGGGGATGAATGTGACAGTAACAGTCAGGAGCGGAGCAAAATATCAAGGTCTATTCAAATCAGCTAGCACGAAAGGGGAATTAGGCGTCGTATTAAAAATGGCCAGAAAGGTGCTAACAAAAGCAGAAGAAAAGACAGAAAAGACTCAGAACCGGGTTATACCTACATATCTTATAATGGCGAAAGACTTGATGGAAATTCATGCATGCGGCATTGATTTTACTACATGCGATGGAGATCGTGAAGGTATTTCGAGCGATTTCTTATGAGAAAAAGTAATTTCTGTTTTTTTTTCAATTTCTTAAAAAAAAAACTTATATATAAAATTTCTTACGATATTCAAATAGCAGGAGCTGGATCTGGTTTTAGGACTGATACAGATATCAGTGGTCGATCTGAGATAAGAGAACGCGAATTACACAAATGGACTCCAGATGAATCGGGAGAATTAATGAAGGGCTTAGAATATCCTTTCTTATTTTGCTAATCAATTTTCAACTTGTTACAGCTTTTGTACATTGATTTGAATATGAATCACATTTTATTCCTTAATTCCTTTGCACGGATGATATAAATTCAGATTCAGGCAATACTTCTTGGGATCAATTTGCAGCAAACGAACAGTTATTTGGTATAAAGACAGATTTCAACGAAGAAATTTATACCACAAAGTTAGATCGATCGAGAGCTGATTTCAAAGAACGAGAACGTCAGGCAATCGCTATAGCAAATGAGATCACAAGGGTATCTATCGTCTCGCGATGTTGAAAATCGTATTAACGAGCAAATTTAACACATTTTTATTTATAGTCATCCACAACGAATGTTCATCTGCTTGAGGAACGTGGTTTTATTGTAGAGGAAAGTCAAATGGATGAAGAAGAAAGGTTAGAGCAACAATTGTAATCAAATTGTGATATTTAAAATATTATAGGGTTATAGATTACTGACATTATTTGTTCAAAATTACGTTAGATATGGTGCAGTTGTTAGAAACCGAGATCCGAACAAATATACGCCACCGCACTTACGAAAAATACAAGAGCAGCAACAACTACAGGGCGGTTCAGTTCCTGTTGTCAAGAAGCTAGAGCCAACTAAAGAACCTGCGAAAGAGGTAAAGATAAAATCTGCGGAAGAAACTAAGCCCACAAAACAATCACAACCATCTCCAACTACCACAACTGCAACCGCTACTGCCACTGTCACTGCCACTGCTACTACTATTACAACATCACCTGCAACAGCTACTACACAAAAAATACCTCCATTTTCTTCAAGTTCGCCGTTGGTAAATCCGGTTGTCTCGAGGGTAAGTCATAAACAAACGATATCGAGTTTTACGATTCAAGAAGGAATTTTAATATATTTGACTTCATTTATAGAAAGCTGGTGTTGATGCAGAGGGCAAACCTATCGAAGGTAGTTTGTATATATTTTATCAATTTAAAAAAGAAATATGCTAATTGAAATTCAATTAAAAAAATCCTCAGATCAAATTGTCAAGACATTCAAACAGTTTGCTACGAATGAAAAAGAGCGTTTACAACAAAGGATGCAAGCTATAAAAAAAAAAGATATGGATGAAAAAGTGGATGAATTGCGAAAATGGCGGCAAACTTTTAAGGTTTGTTTATTGAATGGCTTAATAATGAAAATTATCATATATTCATTTTAATATTTATATCATAATTTTAGCTTAATTTGCCGTTGCCACAAGATCTTCTTCCTATAATGACGAAAGATAAAACCAAGCAGCAACAACTTACAGCTGAATCCGCTACTGCCTTGAATGAAAAAGAAAAAGATAAAGATTCAGAAAAGCAGAAAGATAAAGAAAAGGAAAAGTTAGAAAAGGAGAAAGAGAAAGAAAAGCAACAAGAAAAGGATAAAGATAAGGATAAAACTAAAGATAAACCTAAAGAAAGAGCTATTCCAACTCAAAATTTGGAACCAAAGATGAAACCAGAAATTAAAATTGAAGAGGATAAATCACAAAAATCGAACGGAGATTCGACAGAGTCTAAATCAGCAAATGACAAAGCTTCTGATAAACCTATATCTGCTGCCGATAAAGCTCCACCGCAATTTCCTGGTCGAACGGCCGCTACAACTTCGAATAACTCACAATTTAAGCTTAATGCGAAGGCGAATGAATGGAAACCTAATCCTAATGCGGCAAGTTTTACACCGGTACGACTTACCGTATCAAGTTTATTTTATTTAATATATTTATTCCGCCTTTTAAGTTTAGAAAATTTTCTTTATTACGATTTATCCTTATTTTTTTTTTCTCTGTTTTCATATTGTAGATTACTCCAAATACACAGGATAAAAGATCCCCTGGATCTGTATGTATTATATTTTAATGTGTCATAATATCATTATTTTAATATGTAATGATTTCACTAACATATATGTGAAATTAATTATAGTCTCCATTTTTCGGTACTCGGCAGTTAAGAAAGAATACTGCTACGCTTAAAGATGGTTTTACCCCTTTCCAGAAAGGGAAACCTGTAGCTAATCCCAGTTCAATAAGTAAGTATAATTTTCGATTAAAATGTAAACTTTGTCGCATTTTCTATTAGTTAATTTGTTAAAAATTTTAATTTTATAATAGCTCCAACTTGGCCTTTTGGTAATAGACCTTTTAGACATCAATTTACTGTTACAAATAATTATGAAGAAGATATTTATTCGCAAGCCGCTGTGACTCAAGGATTCGGATTCGCTGCATACCCTGTCGGGCACTACCGTTACCCTCCAAACACACAATTTGTTAGTGTTCCACCCATCCCAATTCAACAGGGCGCGCCTATGCCATATATGCAACCGGGGGTAAGTATCAAACTTTATTATTAAATTATTATATCCTCTTAATAGATAAATGAATAATTTGTTATTATCTGATAGCAGTTTGTTCCAGGTATGCCTTTTACTACAGCTCCTATGCCTCCGAATGGTGCACCACGTAAGTTTTTTACATTCATTTATCCGATACATTGTTAGATTATAATTTTTCATGATTCAATGTTTTTATGTTAACAGCTATGTATAGTGCACAACTTCCCTCAGTGATGCCACGTATGTATACATTTTTGATTGAAATATTTTATTACTAAGTATAAATAATGTACATATTTAACATTGTTTTTTTTAATAGAACATTTTGGATCACAAGGGTATCCATCTCCTGGACGTACACCAATGGTACCCGCTACTATGCATCCCCAAATGTATCAACCGTATCAGAATCCACACGGTAAGTTAAGATTTAATTTAATACATTAATAAGTATATTAGAGTTCATAATGTATTTGTCGTATTTTAATAATAATAGCAATGCCACCGATGATGCGATTTCCACATGACATGGTCCCACACGTTCCGCCAAACGGTGTGATGATGGGCCAGAGACCTGTTATTATGGAGCAGCACTACGTAAATCCTGAAGCTGCACCGATGGGTAATTGTTATATTTTACTTAGCCTTTTTTCGGAAAAAAAAATCTGATACGTTACTGATCATTATTAACTTTTTTACTAGAAGGTATGCCAGTTTCAGAGCCAACAACAACGCAATAAACGCATTGAATTAATAAACAATTTTGTACGTGTATAGATTGTGAAAATGGGAATTTAATGAAGGCGGGATTTATATATTAAATTACGAACATTTATTCCTGACCTTCAATTTATTCTTTATTTCTTTAAAGATTAGTCAAAAAAAAATTTTTTTTAATCCGAGTTATTCGGTAAAGCGAAAAAAGGGAAATATTGTGAATACCTAAAAAATAATCAATTCGGGATGTACATATTTTGAGGAAATTTGCGGGTTATTTTTTTTTTTCTTTTTTTTTTTTTTTTTTTTTTTTTTTTTTTTGTTTGGACAAGAAAAAATTTCCGAGGTTGGATAAAAAGGTTTAATAATGATGGATTTATTTGTATAGTTGAAATCTCTCGAATATTTACATTTCAATTTTGTATAGTATTGAACCAAAAAAAAGTAAGGCTATGGATTTTTCTGAATGAATTATCTAATGATTTAAACTATTATAGTTTTCCTAAAGAAAAAAAAGATTACTTACAAGAAAAACATTAAACATTTTATTGTTACTGTATGTATTTTGAAGATCTAATAATTAATAGAATTTTCTTTTTACTTGTCGCAAATAAATGTAAATAATTATGATAAAAATAGATTATTAATAGCATAAAAGAATTTAGAACAATTATTTCTTTCTATTTCTATCAAAATTATTATTTTTAATTAATTCTTTCCTTTGTTTTTTATGATGTTGTCTTGAATATACATTATTACGAAGTTGTTCATCCTTTTCTTTATCTAGTATTTCCCACAACCAATTAGGATAGTCGTCATCGGGTAATGCTATCGGGTCTGCACCATCTTTATGAAAATTTAACCCCTTGAGAATTGTTCCCGCAGGTACTGAAGATTGGATCCGTTGAATTTGTTGTTGAGGTTTCAATTTTGATGCTGCTTTAATATAGAAATTATTAATGACTTTTACAAAAAAAACTTATCTGATCGAATTAAATAATAAAAAAATTATACCTGTAGAATAATTGGACGTGTATGAAAGTAAAAAGGGACAAAATTTTTTATGATTCGCTTTATAAGAAAAGGAAATACTTAATTTACTTGGAAACTTATTCATATTTTAAAAAATTTAGTAAACGCGCTTATCCGAATCGAAAATTTTTTTTTTAAAATATACGCGTGACTTTTGTGACTGAAGAATAATTGTCATGTGATAATATACTTTGTATATCAGTCAGGATTCATACGTGAACTTATATCAAACACTCTGAGCGATGTCTCAACAAACTTTGGAAAAATCGGAAGCTTTGGTTTTTAATAATATGGTTGTTTATCCAAATCCAACGAACCCCGATCTGAACAACACGCGCCTTTGGCTTCGCAATGCTCTTGCAAATGCTCTGGTAAATCTCGCCATTTTTTAACATTCGTTTTACCTTTATTGCCTTTATTCCGAATTTTTTACTTCAACGGATTGTACTTTTAGTATGTACATCCAGATCGAGTATTTCGGGACGTTGATGCTACATTGGCAGTCTTTAAAGCACTGGTTCCGAAAACTGATATTTACAGTAAGTAACTAAATCATTTACTCGAACAACTCAAAATAGTAGCCTTGATTATTATAACTTGGAGTTGCATGTTCTGTTGTGAATATAAAATTCCATTGTAAGTTACTTTTCGAAGGATTTCGGAATTACATTAGAAATATACAAATTACTTTTATTAGAATATCATAAGATCAAATGAGATATATGGGACCGAAGACGTTTAATATAATTCTCACAATAGATATGTGATCTCAATTTCCTTCAAGCCTACGACGATGGCACGGTTCAAGTTTTATTATGTCTTCACGGAACCATTCCAATCACATTTAGATCGACGCCATACAATATCCCCGTCGCTTTTTGGATTCCAACGGACTACCCTATGGTTCCTCCGATCGCATTCGTGGTCCCAACATCTAGCATGTTAGTAAGAAAATCGCAACATGTTGATGTTAGTGGCCGATGTTCTCACCATTACCTAGAACATTGGAATCCGCCACCTCATAATGAGGTTTGTTTGAATTACTTGAGTTTTATCATATTTTAGTGCTTGCTGGCATCCTTTTTTTAATCCATATAAATGTTAATTTTCTAGGAGTCAAATCTTGTTACACTTTGTTCGCTTTTACAAAATTTATTTAGTCAAAATCCACCTGTATATACTAGACCTACATCACAACCATCACCGCCTGCACCTCCATTGCCTCCTTCATTGCTACAGCCGCCTGTAAACGGAAGACAAAGTACGGTACCATCTCCGGTTCTTCGAGCATACAATTCTTCACAATCTCCAACACCACCTCCTTTACCTCCTCCTCCACCATATCAACCTTCTTCGAACATGAATGTAAATAGACCGAGAAGTCATAGTTCCACTATTTCGTCCGTTCAACCATCTTCACGTCATGCATTAACGGTATTTGTATTTCAATCCACTTTTTTTAACTTTGTATTTTATCATTGTTACTAACATGAATTTATTGCGAATAAAATTAAGACACAATTACCACCCAGAGTTTCTTCTTTACATCCACAACTTTCCAGTGTACCAAGTATACTTGATACACCACCGCCTCCTATCGTTATTCCACCACCTGCTCCCTTACCAACAACTCAAAATCCAGAGTTGGTAAAATTACAATCAGCGGTTTATGATAAAGTGAAACACAGATGTGAGGAATATGTTCAAAAATCATCACCAGAATTGAATCGGAATATGTCAATTGGTGAGCTTTTGAATCAGAATCAAGAACGTATTGAGGAGGAAAGGAGACAACTAGTTGAAAAAGATGCTAGAATAAAAGAAAAGACAGAATTTTTAAGGGGTAAGATTGCAGAAATTGATAAATTAATAGAACAAGCTAAGAATATGCCTGAAGTATCAGTTGATGATATTTTATGTGGAACTACTATAGTTTATAATCAGTTAAGTATATTTTTCGTATTATTATTTTATGAATAAGTAAAGCCATGTTTATTAATAATTAATGTTATATATTTATAGATTATTTGATTTAATAGCGGAAGACAATGCAATAGAAGATGCAACTTATTATTTAGGCAAAGCGTTGAACAGTGAAAGGATAGATTTGAATTCATACATGAAGGTAAATGTATATTTTAATTTAATATATTTTTAAAAAAATTTCTATATTTACAAGTTACGTGGATTTATTATAAAGAATATTCGAACTCTTGCACGCGAACAATTTATGCGCCGAGCGTTGATTCAAAAGGTTCGTAGACAAGCTGGATTGGATAGGATTAACAAGAAATGAATATACAGCATAAAGGCGAATGTTAGGTTAGTGAACTAAAAAAAACTCAGATTCTAATGATATGAAATGGTCAATAGTTTTTTTTTTATTTAAAATATATTCTGATATAGAAAACTTAGAATTATTAATTATTTATTTGAATTTTATAAATAATATTTTAGTGAGTTGAATTATTTACTGTAATCTATAAAATATATATATATATATATATATTTGCACCTATAATTCCATTACAAAAAATTATGACATTAAATTAAGCTATTAAATTAGATCAATTGTGACTGTATTTTTTATTTACTTTTTAAAAATTTGTTTAGTTATTTACGTATTGAAAATTATTAAAAATTATTTTTGTAATAATGTATATACTATATTATATTCTTGTAAGATCAATGAAAGGTCATATTCTATAATGACTAGATCATAAAAAAACTCTAAGAATATTGGTATAAAAATCTATTTATTATAATGTTACATCAAAATTTTAGTATTACTCCCAAAAGTTGGTTTGGCCAATAAAAATTATTACTATAATGACGTGTAGAGAGTTGTCCAACTCAATGCAGCTCCTAGCCTGGAGCTGCTGTGAGTTGGACAATCTCTTACACTCCGGCCCATGACCCGTAGGCCATTGGTCCTAGGGGCAGGGTAGTTAGGGTAGTTGCTAAATTTCAATACAAACGTAGACTTAATAGAAAACGAAATAAGAAGGATCGCGCTAAACTATTTTACCATGAATACCCATTTTCATTCTTGTACATATTAGTAACCCAGTATTCAACCGTTTTTTAAATAAAAACATTAAGTGTAAACTTTTATTCAGTATCAGGTAACTCCACTACAACTGGTGCATACTCCCCTTCCTCTCTTTCTTCTTCCTCTCGAGCTGCAACTTCATCAACAATTTCCCAGTGAAATCTTTGATTAAGAAAACCTCTAAATTTTTCAAATCGACGTCTTAAAGTATGCAACTTTTCTAAACTTTGTTGTGGTATAGCATCCATTGAGGATGCTTCCAAAATATTTCGACGGAAATTCTAAATTAAAAAAATTATTAACAAATGCGCGGATTATTACAATTTATTATATACACTACCTTTAATACATGAGCAAGATAATTATCTTCAGTCACTATGTTATGAAAAAAATCTCGTGGACATTCTTCAAGTTGACATTTTAATACGTCTAGAAAAAAACAATAATCTTAAATGATAATTTACAACATATATCTTGAATTATATACATATATACTACCAAGGAAATCAGTAAATAATGTATCCGCATATTTTTCTAGCTCTTCTTGGCATGAACAAATCAATTGCACTAGATTTTTCCATTGAATAAATCCTGCATAATTCTCCGCAATTAAAAAACACACAAAAGCTAATTGAAGTTCTCCTAATAGTTCCTTATAGTCTAATTGCAAAGATTTCTTATAATTATTAATTTGCAGAAATACATGAAGATATATAAGGAAAAAAAAAAAAAATCAATACCCTACATACCATTATTGTAAACTTTATTAAGTAACTCGCTTAAAAGCCAACTTTTATCTTGACTATATTTTGTGACCTCCTGACCTGTGGCACCAGGCCTCCAACTTTTTCTGAGGTCAAATTTTGTAAAAAATATGGTATCATTTTCTTGATATTTTAAATCATTTAACTTAAGTAGCTCTTCTTCATCAACAGTAGATGATGAAATATTAGCTACCCTCCCTTCATTAGGTAATATAACAGAAATGAGACGAGATGTTATTAAACTTGTTAAATGAATCCATTTTTGCCAATTTGTAGGTGGAGAAAAAGGATATGGGCCTAAAAATGGATCAAACTGACGTATATCTTTAAATTTGAGAAGAAATTAGAATTATAAATTTTTTTTTGTAAAGTTTTTTTTTTAAAAAGTTTACCTGAGTTTAATCGTTCAACCTGTTCTGAATCAGATTCATTTTTAAAATCCTCTAATGTATGATCCCAATATTTGATTACTAACTGAACCAAACTAATATGTTAAAAAAATTTTGTAAATTTTAAAAAATTATGATAATGATAAATTACCTCCTTTGACTCGTAAAATTTGAAGAATCCTGTTTTAAGTCCAGAAGTACCAAACTTATTTGAAGTACTAAATGAAAAAAAAAAAAAATTGGTAAGAAATTTCATGAGTATATTATGATCGCTTAGATAACAAACCTATAAAATACAAAATGTAAACCCGGAGGAATAAGTTTCATTCCCTTAAACTTCGGTCCTATTTTCCACGAATTGAAATCTATGCCGAACTTTGAAATAATTGAAATTTAATAATATTTGTAAGATAATTGAGCAAAAAAATACTACTATCAAAAAGATTATTGGCAACCTCCATTCCTTCGGGCGCATTCAAAAAAAGCAAGAACGCGCCTTGATCGAATAAGGCTTGCGCTGTTTCTTGATCCATTAAACAAAAAAAAAAAAATCAAACGTGGTGTGAACTAGTATTTTAACTGCGGATAAAAAGATGATGTCCACAAAAAGCATTAAGGAGCATTAACTAAATGTGTAAAATTAAATATTTTCAGTATATAGAATTTATGACTTTTTATATACACTACATTTAATGATTTTTTTTTTTAGATTTTACAAATCAATAAAAAAATAAATTTTATTTTTAACTAAATATTATATAAGTTTATTAAGTTTTATTAAGTTTATTCGTCAGGAACTAAAAAAAAAAATATTGATTGAATTAACAAAACTTCTTTCTGATAAAAAAAAGTAATTAATTTATATAAAATAATAATTACCTTCAACTTCACCAGCTTCAATTGAATCGCTAAGATCTTTAGGAGATTGACTGATATTATTTTTATAAAAATAGTGTTAGTTATATTAAAAAAAAACAAAGTAAGGAAAAAAAAACTTTAATAACAATAAAATGCTGACCCATCAACAGTGCATCCAACGCTATTACATGTGCCCAAGATTTCTTTTACTGTTCCCTTGAGTGTTTTAGCATAAGACTTTGGGTGCATTTGACGTGCTATTTCAATAACTTCATCTAAAGTAATATTTCCAGAATGTTTAATGTTCTTTTCCTTCTTACGGTCTCTTGGAGGTTCTTTAAGAGCTTTGATGACTAAAGATGAAGCACTTGGTACTACAGAAACAGCTGCTTGACGATTTTGAATGGTCAATTTAACTGTAACACGTAAACCCTTCCAATCGGCTGTTGCCTTAGCAATGTCTTCACCAACCTTCTTGGGGGCCTTTATTTCGAAAGATAAAATTTAGATATCAGTGATTTTACAGAAATTTTTAAATCATTTTTTTTTAAAAAAATCCAATCAATTGCTTCTTAGAAAAAAAAATATCATCAATTAACATACCAAACCAAGAGGACCAATTTTAGGAGCAAGAGAACTAGAAGCACCAACTTCCCCACCAGTAGCTCGAAGATAAACTTAAGATTTTTTTTTTAATAAAAAATTATTAGTTTTATCTTTCTAAATTTATTTCTATCCATTAATCAAATAACTAATATATTAAAAGGCATTAATTGATACTCAACTAATCTTCACTTCATTTGGATCAATCTTGGGCGCCATTTGTTGAGTCTTTTTCTTATCAACGGCAAAAAGAGGAAGATCTAAAAATTTCTTCACAAGAAAATTTTATATACTTTGTGAAACGTTTGTATTACTTGATTGATTTCACGTGATTAAATCAGTTATAATAATATTACACTATTATTCTATTATTTAAAAAATGTCAACAACTTCAGATCCAAGACGTCCAAATGCAATTGTTCAATATAGTCCTCTCACAAAAGAAATTGATGAAATTGACCCAGATCTTTATGGAACATTTTCATTAATATTGAGTGAGTCTGATTTATTACAAAACGTTCCATCCCTAAAATGTTTGTTTTTTTCTAACTTTTTTTTAAAAATAATGTTAATATAGGTACCGTAGGTTTAATTTTTAAGGTAATAAAAAATTGTAAAAATCTTAAAATATATAATTTTTCTTAAAATACTTTTCTGATCATTTCGATTAATTAGATAAAATGGGCATCTTGGGCAGCATTCATTTTTGGAATTATTTCTTTAACTAATGAGAAAAGTTCCGATCAAGATCCAAATGGCGGACGTACTACTGCTTTTACTAGTATCTTGTAATTATTAACTACAAAATTCTGATATAAAATAGATAAAAGTCACTATAAATCTAACATAATTTTTTTAATCGTCTTTTAGGTTTGCTTCATCTGGATTAGCTATTAATTATATGTACCTTTTTATGGGAATACCAGCTCCAACAAGTCCTTTAAATAAAACTTAAATGTATTTTATATTTTTATTTAATAGTATGAATAGATTAATTTATTAATTTACATGAATTGGATTATAGTTAACCGCAATTAACCAAATTGATTTATTTATGTATACAGAAAGTACTTATTTATATATTTATCCAGATATTGTAATAATAAAAAGATCTATATTAATAAACAATTCCAGAATTATCATATAATAAGTTAACAATCTAACTAAATAACACATAAATTAGCTTTATGTAATAAGTGTAATATTAAGAAAAATGTTTTTCCCCATATATTAACCTTTTACCCATAAACTATACATTTTGAATCTAACATTCTCCTTATATATATATATTTTTACATTTAAATCCTCTTTTTTTTTTTTTTTTTACGTTACAGTTAATAAAAATAACTTCATCTATAAATTTTATACTTGATGGACTTAGACGGCAGATACAATCTATAAAGTTATTTAAATTAATTAATAATAATATAATAAGTTAACATTCTCAAATTATTCATAATTACCTCATCAGCCTTTTGTAAAGCTTCAATCATTTTCTTGCATTCTTTACGTCTTTGTTGTGTGTATTCACTTTCCTTAAGTAACTCATCCAAGACTTCTGCTTTGTATAATTCTTGTAATAATTCACGTTGAAGTTCTTCTTTTGCATGATAAACAAGATTAAGCATGATCGCTTTTGGTACCATGTCTACAAGAGTTTTCTTCACGATATTATAATATGATTGAATAAGTAATTCTAAAATAAATAATATTAAATCATGTAAATATCTATTATAATAAAATTTAAAACATTATGCATCTAATATTATTACTTACTAATCACTTCTGTCTCCATAACCTCACGTTCAGAAAGATTTCCAGAAGCTTTAAGAACTGGTGGTGGCTAATGACCAGAAAAATAAAATTTATTTCAGAATTATAATATTTTTATTTTAAAAAAATTAATTAATAGATTCATACCGCTTCCATAACACCTGGCTTTTTCTTTTTGGTACTAGTATTAAAAAAACTTCCAAAGAATCCCGTGTTAGCAGGTTCAGGTTCAGCCAATGGATTTGTAAGGGTGTTCAAAGTATTTCGCTTATTATCAGCAGGATTTACTGGTTTAGGGTTTAACTTATCGTTAATAATCGTCATAGCTTTATGACCGTTTATAAAGTCAGGATGTCCAGTGTTTATATAACATGCTTCCATACTATTAATAAATAATAATTTAATAATTTAATAAAATTGGGGTTATGATTATTTTAAATAACTTACGCTACAAGGTCCTGAACAAGCTTATTTGTTGGTGTCATAGCCTTTTTATAAAAATTGATTACAACAGAATAAAATTTCTCTTTTAAACCCGGGAATCGTTTGTATACCTATATCGTAAAAATATTTGAAATCATTAATTGAAATAAATACTACCCTAATTTAATAAAAATATATAATACTGATTGATATTTACCGGTTTCTGTAACAATTGGCCCAAGATTCGGACTAATTCATCATAAACTAATGTTATACATTTCAAACTTGGTTCTTCAAGCCGTTTTATTTGTTGCTTAATTATGACTTCAAATGCAGTAGTAGCGACAAATAGAGCTGGAGATGATCCCTATTTTGTGAAAGCAAAAATTGTTAAATCAAATTTTTTCAGTACAATATTGATTATAATTAAAACTTAAAAATCACAAATGTAAAAAAAAAAAAAAAATTCAAATTACCGATGAATTATAAAGAATTGTCCTAATATCAACATCTTTGACTTGATCAAAAGGATCTATTGATTTTACACCGTTTGAATAAACTTCATGGAAAACGAAGCTTATACGTGCACCGCCTGACAATTCAAATGAAGATAACTCGTTGGAATTGCCTTCAAGTACTGTGCGAAATTCAGAACAAAATTCGGTAATTATGTTAAGAACAAGATTGGCATGATTATGACCACCATCGTCTATCGGATCACCAAGTGTTAACAATTCCGATTGATATTTTAATAAAACCGCTTGAATTTTAGCTTTGATTTCAGGAAGTGTGTTACGAATATGATGCATAAGTATCTATTAAATACAAAAATTGTTAATAGGATAACGAAAAAAAAAAATCCGAAGAAAAAAAATAATAATAACTACCATATTTAATTTACGAGCAAGGAATGGTGTACCACAATATTGTGCCTTGCTTTTATACGATTGGTGATTCTCGAAGAACAGACGTTCATTTTCCAAAGCTGATGAAATAGCTTTTTTGGTATCAATATCCTTTTGACCACGATTTACAACAGGTACATAACCTATGTAAAAAAAGAAACGTGTTAAACAATAGTTGATTTGCAATGAACATAAAGTACAATAACCTTACCGAGTCGTAAAGGAATAATACGTCCAGCCAAAATGTCTACAACGTCTGTTCCTTGATCCCTATGAGGGAATTTACAAAAAAAAAAAAAATCAACAAATGAATAAATGGATATAACTTAACAACAAAGTTAAATTCAAAAACTTACATAAGATCAATTTTTGTAAGAACACCTATGGTCCGTGATCCTAAAAATTTAAATAAAAAGTTAATACAACATTAATCCAAAACATTTAATAATATAACATGTAATTTAATAAATAAAACCTTCGGGATCAACTTCGCGAGCCATTTTCAACCCGTCGGAATTTGCCAAATCAGTATTAGCTGCCGTAACCGCGAGAATAATAGCATTTGGTTTAGTAATATACTTCAATATCATTTCACGAATTTGCTTTTCGATATCTTTTGGTTGATCACCAACAGGAACCTAAAAAATTTAATATAAGTAAGATAAACCAATTATAAAATATGGAAAGACAAATACATTTAAAATATTTCAATTATACCTTTGTCAGACCGGGCAAGTCAACAAGTGTTAATGTGAGTACATTGGGAGAATATATTCTTAAATTGATGGGTTGTGAAGAAATACCTATATGAATGAAACAGAATATTTTATTAGACGCGTTAGTCTCTAAAAATTTAATAATAATATAAGACAATAAGCAACTAACCGGCATTTTTTCCCGTTTTCAATTCAGTGTCCTTTACGATCTCTTCTCGAATTTTGTCAAAATTATAAAATTTTTGACCAGGAATATGTAAAAATTCACCCCATTCTTCAGATTCTTTATTCTCTGTGGTACCAGATGAATCTACAAAAATCAAAAAAATTAATTAATAACCTAATAATTTAATAATTGGATTATAATGAACATGAATATCACTCACTCGGAGCCTTAGTTGTACCAGTTGTACCATTTGGTTTAGGAGTTTCTTCATTTGGAGTTTCAGGATGCGGACGATTAATAAGTTGTAAGATCTTGAATAAAAAAAAAGTAAAAATATTGAATCAACATATATCAAATATTATAATTATCGTGTTAATAACGTTAATAAGAATTAACTTACCAAAGGTCTTCGAGTAACAATTCCTGTTCCTCTAGGTAAAAAGTCACGACCAACAATGTTTTCTAAAACGGAACTTTTACCACTTGATTGTGAGCCAATAACTACAATCTGTGGCAAATCCACAGGATTCTGGACACCAACAGTAGCAAAGGCGTCCTGAAGTTTATTAACTGTAAAGATTGTTAATAATAATGTTTTTCATAAATTCAGTTGCATTACTAAAATACCTGTTTTAATTAAAGTAGCGTCCATCGAGAAAATCTACAAAATTCTTGTGATCTTGATTTCTATTAAACGGCACGAGTAAAAAAAAAAAGGAGACTTTTATAGGGGATCAAGGGTTATTATTATTTACAATAACTTTGCGATACAGGATATCAGTTCGTTCCTTTATGAAAAAAAACTGGTTTTGTAAAAACTAGCCAATCAAATATATCGACGCCAAGGCCTTTAATCATTTTCAGCCCTATGGCTGATATAAGATAATGAGTTATGAGTATGGTACATCCCCGTTATATATATTTTTGTATTTTTTTTTGTCTTTTTATGCTTTTTGATAATTATATTTATGTCGATCATTATGCATGCTATTTGTCACTAGAGTTTATTTCACACCCTTGAAAAAAACCATACCATATATATACACGGGCTGAGATATACAAATCGGGAAGTAGCACGTGATTGTTTCAGAATTTTCTGATTTGAAATGTCACGTGTATTGATAATCTCATCAAGAGATTAAACTTAAATTCTTTTTTTTTTTTTTTTGAATTATATTTTTTTTTAATTCTTCTCAATCAATTCATATAAAAACATCCAACCAACTCTCATCAAAAATAATTTGTTTAAATAGGATTAAAATTAATAGGTTGAACATAAATGTTTGAAATAGGTTGTATTTTTTGACAAGATGTGAATCGTCAATTTCTTCAAGATTTCTTATGTATCAAACAATCGACTATGGATAATTAATATTTTATAAATTTAATCCTTTAAGTTGAATTTTCAATATTTTTTGGCTAGTTAAACGTTTTGATTTGTGTATACTATGTGCTACTTTATCAAGGTAAGAAGTTTTAATTGTGCAATTACCACTAAATTTTTTTTAAAAAAAACATGTTCTTTGATGAAGTAATGATATAATTCGAATCCAACGTTGAAATGATGATAAAACATAGAGTCAAGCTCTGATCAAAGAACAAATCTTTGCTGATGTTAAAACATGAACAATCCAAATCTGACAACGAATGAATTTATGTCATAGTCTTTAATTAGATTAAATACGGATCTTTGAAACTTCTCTCATTCATTAACTAATTCGTTGTGTATAATCTTTTTTTTTTTTTGTTATATCCAATAGCATCCGATAGAAATTCGTTTACGATACAAGTTCATTTACTGATGGTTAATTTTTCATTAAATGGTGGACAAATTTGTTGAAAACCCGAACGAATATTATTATTACATGGAATTAGTAAGATTACCGAGATAACCTTGTTGGATGGTGTTGGAGGCTTGGAGCGTCAATATTATATATATAAATCAAAATTTTATCCATTAATAACAGATAACAATTCTCTGATTGGACCGTGGTCACTTGTAGAGACGTGACCTTTCCGAACCATTATAGATTTTGATTTGAAAATCACATGTTACATACATTTTGCAAGTTTTATATTTAAAGTTACTAATTCATGTTCATCTGATTTTTTAAACCATTTATATATTCATAACATTATATTGTGGAACTTTTAATCTCCTCTTTTGTAAATCATGAGCAAGTGGTTTAATGGTTTTTGTTACCTAATTTAGAAATAGAAATAAAATTCGGTAGATTTTACGTTTGATCTGCAAAAATTTATAAAGATTATAGATGAGATACGAAAAGATACTAGTGTAATATATATATATATATTTTTTATACATTCAATAAAGTAATAAAGTGCAGATTAAGTACTGATATTTTTTGATCTACTCAATTATGTAATGATCATTTCCATAACAAACTTTAACAATTACGTTTTTAAAACTTTTCATCGATTATAAACATTATTTTTCCTTTTTCTTTTTGTGAATTTTTATCAAAAAATGTTCTCATTAAAACCTCTTTCAAAAATGGATCCAGAATATCAAGAAATAATTTCTCATTTCGACCTCCCTCCTTCATCTTATACTATTCATAACATTTTAAAAATTGAAATGGAATGGTTTTATATAAATAGATTTGATCATGTTGTAATGTGGTCATGGAAAAAACCTATTATTCGTTTATTTCATGGTACAAAACACGCTTGTAATGTTTGGGAGTTGAATGAATCGAATAAATTGTGCGATAATATCGAATGTGGTAACAAGTTCTTTAGTTTTTATTTTTAATTTTTAAAATCTATTAACTTTTTGACTACTTTTGACCACGAGAATTTTTTTTTTCTTTTTTTTTCGAGGTGTTTGCGGAATTCTCAAATTCGGGAATTTGTTGAAAATGGCTAGACCGAATTTTGCTGGAAGTGTGTAATTATCTAAATTTTTATTAATTATTATTATTATAATACTTTTTTTTATTTAACTAGCTTTTCATTATTATGGTTAGAGTACCTTTGGTTTAGTCCTGTAGCATCTTTTGTACATAAATACACGGGTTCTCTACAACCATATGATGATGGATTTAAAGCTATGTTTGTCACGAGTGTTATAAATGGAAAACATTACTTAAAGTCGATCGTAACTGAACGTGAAGAAGTAATAATTATTTATATTTATATATATATTTTTTTGATATTTATTATTCTTTAATTTATATTATTTATATTTTTTTTTTGATTAGAATACCTTACCTAAATACTTGATAATTTATAAAGGAAGTTTTGAAAATTATGAAAATCCAAAAGATATTCTATCAAGTTAAAAAAAAAAAAAAATTCTAATTTTTTTTTTTCATTTATTTCATATATGATATTATGGTTTATGATATTATAATTTTGAAACGAAATAAACCTTTAAATTGTCTCACAAAAAAAAAAATCATTATATCTAAGATATCATCTTTTCAGGTTTTTACAAACCGTAACATCCCACCATTGAAATATGTTTGAAAGACTTTTTCATAATAAAAAAAAAACTGATATTATATCATTATAAATACGCATTAATGTTTATATTTTTAATATTAAAAAGACAAACTTAATTGATCCATTCCCCTTTATTTCCCTAAAATTTAGTAAATATTCATAACTTTCTATTATAAATTAACCGGATTTAAATAAAAATAGAGAGTTATTTGAAGTTTTATATAATCCATAGCTCAATGGTTCAATCATATCCTAATATTTATCAGTCAACATTTAAAAAACGTTCAAAAAACTTTATTTTAAAAAGTAGTTAGTCATTGATTATCAAAGGTTTACATAAAATTTATTTATTTGTGAGAACAATGGGAACAATAATATATAAATAATTCTATGATTTCGCTAAACAGTTAATTAAATACTGTATGTGGTTTAGACCATAATCTTCATAATCTTTAGTAATTAACAATCTACATAATTTTTTTTAATAAAACTTAAGTCATTTGCTTTAAAAGGGGGGGAAAAAAATAAATGAATAAATTAAATCAATCTTACTGCAATCACAAATTGGAAATTTTGGTGGTCTAAAAATGGGAGCTGGATATCGCTTTTGCTGAAGACGACATCTTTGAGCTAAATGAAAATATTTCAGATTAAAGTTATAATTTTATGTTAAAAGAAGGAGGTATATAATAATTTACTTACAACAGTCGCAAACAAATGCAGTAGCTCTTTGATTGATTAGAAATATCAAAAAGATTGCAAAAAAGATGGTAGTAGAAAACTTCATTTTTGATTGAAAGGATATATATTCAAAGAAGAATTATAGAAGATTAATTAATAAAATAGAAAGACAAGGAAATTGAGTAAAGGTTTAAAGCAGGTTTAAATAGTTAAAAATATTAGATCTATTTTTCGAATTTGAATTTCATTTGTGATATATTAAAAAATTTATAATGTTTCTTTGAAAGCTTGATTTGGTAAGTTAAAGATGCAAGATAATAATTACAAAGAATTTGAAGGTAATGGGTCGCGAGGGATAATATTTAGAGATTTGATTTTATAGTATAATCACTTTGAATTCCTAATTAAGTATTTACATGTCAAACAAAATAGTCGGCTTAATTTCGGATTGATGTATTATTTTTAAAATATCTGCAAACAAACAAATAATTTGCATTGTTTATTCATTATTATACCTGTACCGCGATCACCTTCTAAATTTATATCGATTAGACAATATTAGGCGTCTTTACGAAATACTGTATTTTGTAATATGTCATATAAAATTAATTTATGGTTTATAATTATTAAAATTAATTAAACAATAAACTTTAAAGTGCACCGATATACGCGACTTTTTTTATTTTTATATAAATATTTTTTTTTATAAAGCTTTTTTTTTAGTTTATCGTTATTTATAAAAGCTTTTTTTAGTTTTAATAAAATAATCATATAATTATTCATGTATTTAAAGTTTAACGTGCCGATTGCATGGATTTTCATAATGCAAAGGTTCTAAAATCAGAAGTGGATTATTTTCTTATTTTGGAAAATGTTTTTTAAAGGACATTCGATAGGTTAGATTACGGAGTTCATATTATTATAAAGAATTATCAGCTCTTCAATAGATTATTACATCTAAACATATATATATATTTTTTAGTTTATTTATTCGAAGAGCAACTTATATTCTCGTTGCTATAGTATTACTGACATGACAATTCACAAGTTCAAAGCACACTTATGGAAAGGGTGAATATTTATCGATTAAAAAAAGGTTTATATATGTATGTATGCATTAATATTAATAATAAAAGATTCAAAAATTATTATATGTATCTATGTAAATACATAAGATCTAAATTTAAAAACTCTTTTATAGATTACATAAAGTTTAGAATAATTATAAAAAAGAATAGCTAAAGTTTAAAGGATTTAAACACTATTTTTTATCACAACGAATTCGACTACCATTACAACCACAAACTCGAATACCACCACAACAAAATCGATTAGGAACTCTTCCTCCACATGGTAGAGTTTTTGGAGTAGGAGTAGGAGATGGAGATGGAGATGGAGATGGAGTTTTGGTAGTTCTTGGGTTATCTCCTATTTAATATACACAATGAAATACGACCAAGATAATTTGTTAGAGAAAAAAAAAGTTAGAATTGTGAAAAAAAGATTTATAACAAACTTACTTGGAGGAGGACGAATAACAGCATCAGAACGAGGGGAAGGCAATGCAATTGTCAAGTTGGCAAGCAATGCCAAAATAGCAACAAAAAGTACGAAAGAAAAATTCATTTTTCGTTTGAATTAATAATTTATGAATAAAGTAATTTAATGAATAAAGGTAATTGTTAAGATTATTAGAATATTTTACCTTTATTGAAATGAAAATTTAGAGGGTTTATATATCATAAAATCGTGTTGTAAGATCACATTAAATTTTACTTGTTTGCTAAAAAAATATAATTTAACATTTTTAAAAGAAAATTGTAAAAAGGAAATTTTTTAATTACGATATTACGATCAAGTGTGAATGTTTAAGTCTTTGAATTCCTGATTTAATGATTCAATTAATCACGCAAATTTACGTGCATATCGTGCATATAACAATTTTTTTTTTTTTTTAGAAAAAAAAATGCAAGTTAATATTTTTCTCCTATTTTACTGCGCCTCGATCGCCTTCATTTCCATACTTGATTTTGTTTATAATGTACGAGAAATGCATTGCAATTTAAGAGGTTTTCCCCATAATATTTCAATAAATAGAATTTCCTTATTTGTAGAAAAGTTGAAAACTTGAAGAGAGCGCGTACGCGATTATTTTTTTTTTTTAAAGAAATAATCATTATAATTATTAAACTTTTCTTTTTTTTTAGGATTTTGCAATATATAATAATTTTTTTCTTGGTAAAAAAACGATGTTAACACTCCTTTATTATGAATTATGAATTATCAAGTTTAAAAATGCGATACATTTACTACTAAATGAAAAATCTTTACAATGACTGTCCAATTAAAAATCAAGAAAATTTTATTATATGAAAAAATTAACTTAAATAAACTAAACGATCAATTATTTAATGCCATAAACAAGATTGTTACAGTCACGAAATTCTAAACTTCTCCCAGGTGCGCTCATTATATTATTTTAAATATTATTATTGCACTAGAAAACCCATAGCAGATAATAGATACATATGACAAAATAAAATATTCAACAATATTTGATCAAATTCAAAATTTGACAATCATTTGAAAATTATATTTTATGTAACAATATCATTATTAATAATAATAGTACCTTTTTAATAATTACAACTTAAAGAGGATGAAAATTTTGAATCCATCGGATTAAATATCAATTTTAATTTTATTTATGCGCCGAGAATGTAATCATATTATATACTTTTATGATAATGTTCTGATCATTGGAAGATGTGACAGGATATATAAGTGTTTATCTTGCAATCCAATAATAATGGATTTAAGAGGAAGTAATTTTACCTGAATCCAATACGATTTCAACAAGATTTTGATAAATGTAATATACACACATATTGACAATATAACGATAAGCAAAATACTGCTCGTAGCCCTCAAGATATTTTAGAATGGATCCCATACTATAAATTCACAAATATCAAATATATATCTGAGGAGGGTTTTGCTGAATCAAGAATTTATTAATTAGGAAGATCGGGATCATGTAAAGTTGATTATTTTTATAGATTAAAAAATTTGTCAATGTGGTCGAACTCGCTAAAAAACATAATTATCACGTGATTTAAATCACAATTTGTTCATAGTTTATTTAACATTGAAAATAAGGAAATCTTGTGTGACTGTATGCCGATTTACGATCTGTTAAATATTTTCGATTAATGTTACACAATTTTAACTTTAGCGATTGACAAGTTTGTCCGAAAAATTCAATTTTCAAAAAAAATGAGCGTTAATTATCAAAATGACCAAAATGAAAACAATAGACTTGACTTGCTTTATCAGCAAGCTTTGTTTCTTGCGGATAATGCTGTTAAAGAGGATAACATCGGAAATATTGAAGTTGCTATAAACTCTTATTTGGATTTTGCAAAAGTATATTAAATTCTTATTTTATTATAATTTCAAAAAAAAAAAAAAAAATTATTATTAACTCAAAAATTTTTTAACTAATCAATTAGATTTTTGAATCTATTTTAAAATGTAAGTTTTCAGTTATTATAATTTGAAAATTAATTCGTTATTTGATTACTAAATAATTATAATGAATTATAAAATTTTATAAGTTGAAACAAATCAAAATAAGAGGAACAAGATCTGTGAAAAATATCAAGAATATAATAGACGTGTTGCTGAGTTAAAAAAATTAACAGTTTATGATAAATTAATGATTCAGGCCAAGGTTTTTTTATAACTTTTAATGTTTTTGAATTCTTAATAAATATAAAAAATTTCGTTTTAACATTAAAAAATAATTCAATTTAGTCTATATTGGATCAAGCTTCATTACAATATGAACGAAAAGATAATCAAGAGGTTTTAAACTTGTATACATGTTTATTGGAAATATTGATGAAAGCTATGAAAGGTTATATACATAAATATTTTATTTTTATTATATAGTAATATGTTTGATTAAATTACAATTCTCTATGTAGAAACAACGGATAAATCAATTAAGGAGGAATTGTCAAGTTTCATGAATAAATTATTTGAAAGAGCTGAAGATTTGAAAGGATTACCGACAACTATGTCTTCATTACGTAAGATTATTAAGAAATTATTTTTGTGTACTTCATTCTTATTATTTATAGAATATTTCTTTTATGAGTAGAGGTAAAATCGGCTAATCCTGGTGCCGGAAATTCTTCACCAGTTTGTAAGCTTTCGAGCATGGAAGATGAAATCCTTAAAAAAAATTCAATAATAAATGACAAAAATTTTCCTCAATGGCCAAAAGAATTAAAAGAACAATTTGAATTTGATAAACCATTTATGTATGTTTGATTATTATCAATTAAGAAGATATTTAAATTTTTATTGATGATTTATTACCTTTAATATAGGGATCAAGATGGAGGATTGGAATTATCAATGATGCAAATAGAAAATTTTGATTCATGGAAACGTCCATCTGAAATAATGAAAGAACCTAAAATGGTTGCAATGATTTCAAGTGCTGCTATCAAACAAGTAAGTATTGTTATTATAGAATTTTCTCTAATATATATATATATATATACTTAATTATTTGGTCTATTTGGGGATTGTAGGATGTTGTAACCGATTGTTCTTTTGTAGCATCATTATGTGTAAGCGCAGCATATCAGAAACGATATGATAATAAGCAGGTTTGTATATATTTTTTTTTCAGGAGCAAATCAAAAATTATCAATGGTTTTTTAAATTCATTTTTATTTGATAGTTAATTACAAGATGTATTTTTCCCAAAAACAAATATGGTCATCCATATTATAATCCAAGTGGAAAATATATCATTAAATTAATTTTTAATGGAGCTCCAAGAAAAGTAGGTTTTACTTCTCATATATTTATGATTTCACAAATACTATAAATGTATTCTTATTTTTTGTTTAATTTAAGGTCGGTGAGTAACGTCAGGTAGCAATCAAATTTTAAATTATTAAAAAACATAAAACGCTATATTTTCAACTATGGATCTTAAAAAAATCTTAAAGTTATCGATGATTTTCTTCCACTATCTCGTGATGGAACTTTGATGTGCACATTTTCAACAAACAAGGATGAATTATGGCCAAGTATAATAGAGAAAGCTGTAAGTTATAATAAAATATCTGCTTTTATTAATTTATTCAATACATATGTTTATTTATTTATCTATTTTTTAGTATTTGAAATTGATGGGGGGTTATAATTTTCCTGGATCGTGAGTAATATAATTACATTTTGAATTTAATTAATTCTTTAAATTAAATTTTTTTTTTTTTCGTTGGTTTTTAGAAATTCGGGAATTGATTTATAGTAAGCCAAATTAATTTCGTAAAGACAGAAAAAAAAATTTATCAAGCAATAATATTAATTTTAATTGCTTTTAGTACACTTACTGGATGGATTCCAGAACAAATTTTTATTGAGTAAGGATGTTTACTCTATTAAATTTTTCTCTTGGATTTCGTTATCATTTTTTGACATCTCTTGAAATTTGTTTATTTAGCAAAGAGTTTGATAAAGAAACTACGTGGAAACGGATGTTGGAAAGTCAACCAAAAAATGGTAAAGATAACAGATATAGGAATTCCAATACTAAAAGCCATTCTTTTGTTAATATTTTTTTCTTTTACTTAGATAAAAATCCGGAAAGTGAAAAAAAACATGCACTTATTACTATTGCTACTGGCCACTTGATTGATACCAAAGGATTAGTTCCTACTCATGCTTATGCTGTTTTAGGTAATTTATATGATTAGTTTTAACAAAAGATTTGTTGATTAATTTTTTTTTTTACTTTTTTTGCAGATATACGGGAAGTCAACAATCTCCGTTTATTGCTGGTAAGATTTGACATTATATATTCTTCTTCTCGATTCAAATTAATTAATGTTTTTTTAAAAAAGGTTAAAAACCCGTGGAGTCATAAAAGATGGACAGGTCCATTTAGTCATTTGGATCGTGTTAATTGGACATCTGAATTGATGGAAATCTTAGATTATGATATAGAGAAAGCATCTAATATTGATGATGGTATGTCTAAATCTAAATCAAAATTATTTTAAAAATATAGCATTAGGGTTAAGGAATGTTTGTCCGGATCTATCTGTTCTTAATTTTTACAAGTGTTCTGAGACAGTTTTTGATGGATTCGTCGCCTTTTTATATGTCACACTAGTGCTAAACTTAAAGTAAATTTCCATGGTGTTAAATTATAAAGTTTCTTTTTATTAAGTTCTTACATTTTTATTATAGGAATATTTTGGATTGATTTTGATTCCGTATGCGAGAATTTTTACTCAATTCACATGAATTGGAATCCAGAACGTTTTGACTATATTGATACCAAACACTCGTGAGGCTTATTAAATATTTCTCTTTATTTTAATTTTTTTATTATTTGTTAACTTTAACAAATCCTTTATTAATTAATTAGAACATGGCCTAAAAATTGCAGATCACAAAAGGATGCTATTAATTTAGGTAAATTTTTTATTATAACAATTAATATTATAATTAATAATATATTCACTGAAATAATGTCATGCATTATGTATTAGCATATAATCCGCAATTTTGTTTGGAAATCAATAATAAGAGCGAACAGCCATCTGAGGTTGGTCTTTTATTGTCCAAACATATCACTGTTACAGAAGAAGAGAACGAGGATTTTATTACATTACATGTATATAATGATACAAATGGAGAAAAAATTTATTCCGCTAGAACTCCTTGGAAGAAGGTATTTTATGAAAATGTTATAAAATAAATGTTATTTTATTTCATATTAACCTTTTTTAAAACTTTAGGGAGCGTATATAAACAGTCCTCATATACTGGTATGTGTATTAAAACAAATATATTATACATATTGAAAATACTTCTAACTTTTTTTTTAAAAAAAAAAATCAAAAAGGTTCGGTTCGATGCGCCAACTGGTATAACTCGTTATACTATTGTTGTTGCTCAAATCAATCAAGCCAAATCTTTGGATTTTACTTTAAAATGTTATAGCACATCACCAGTAAATTTATCAGAAATTCCAAAGAAATATCAAAACGTGAAAGATGTTTGTATTATTCCAATTTTTATTTTTGAATTTTATACGATTTCTGTGTTTTTTACGAACTTTATTTTAGATTTCTGGCAAATGGACAAGTCAGACAGCTGGTGGAAATCCAAGTAATATAACTTATTTAAACAACCCGGAATATCGTGTTTCAATATCACCACCAATATCTCAATCAGATTCAGACAAGCCTAGAGTGTTATTAATGTTAGAAGGTCCTAAAACGTTTGCAATGGATGTTAGGATGATATGGAGCAATGGAAAAAGAATTGCTAGGTATGAATATTGATATGGAGCTATTATAATCTATAAAGTATATTTTGTTGATTTTTTTCTCACTACATTAGTTTGACTGCCAAGGATATTTTGATGAAATCTAGCGGTTATCGAAACGGGTTTTGTTATTGCGAAAAGGATGATGTAAAACGTACGTAATATTTAAATGTAATCATTATACTGTTAAAAAATAATCATTCTAAATCTTTAAATCTAATATTTATATATAGCTGGTGTCTATACCATTGTTGTATCAACATATGAGCCTGGACTTATTGGAGATTTCACATTAACTGTAGCATCAAATGTTAATTTTGATGTTACTACTATACCGCTTGAAGGAGCTGTAAGTCATTTATTAGAATTCAAAAACATAAACTTTATTGAAATAAGGTTTAATGGATTTTTTTTATATTTTAGGGAATGTTCAAGAAAATAATTCAAGGAGAATGGTAATTGAAATTATTTATGTTGATCGTTTTTAACATTAAAATTACTGACTTTATCAATTATTATCTTCTTTTTTTTTTAAAAAAAAATATATAATAGGATTAAAGGGTTTAATGCTATGGGTTATCATGATAACTATCATTTAAATCCAAGTTATCATCTTAAGATTTCAGAAATGACTACTATTAAGTAAGTATTATGATTTCTTTTTCCAAGGAAATTTTTTTTAAAAATAACAATTTCAAATTCTTTCTTCATAGAATTAGGCTTCAAACACCAGAAATGAATACCATACCGACGCATATTAAAGTATTTGAGAAACATCCAAATAATTTATTTGGTAGGGAAATAGCTAATTCTGGATCTTATGCTTATGCTAGTTTTATTCAAGGTGTTTGTACAGATGATATAGCACTTCCTTCAAATGATCAAGGTTATATAATAATATTTAGTACATGGGAGAAAGATATACCTGGTAAATTTATCGCATATGTTTATAGTGATAGGAATATAACCATTGAAGAAATTGATCATGAACGAAGTTGAAATATTTTAATTGATCATTTTTTGGAAAAGGAACAATTTATTATTTATTTAATATATTTATCAAATAGAATATTTAATTTATAGTAGACTTAATGATTTTATTTCTACGAATTGACAATTTTTGTACTATGAAAATGAATCGATCTATTCAGCTATTTCATTATCATCGAAACTCGATTAGTTCAAGTTGCGGACTTTTCATAAACTAATATATCAGATAACGTATTACACTTTTGAGTTATAAGATCTTACATCTGATCATAATGTGTGTGAAGCTAGCAATATTAATCCAATGGTTAAAAAACGGTTTTAAAAGATGAGGGTTATATATACTCTATAGTTATCAGATAGCCCTTTATGAGCATACTGTAGTTTATCAGTATTATAAATCAACTATCAAAATATACTTTAGATTGTCGTTTTTTTCCTCCTTTCATTCGTTTTCTTTTTTCATCTTTTCTTTTGTTATCATTCCTTTGATTATATAATGAGAGCCAAGAAACAACAATCAAATTTTGCTATCAAAGTTCATAATTGAGATAGTTGCTCGAATATATGATTTATGATTGATCGGGTTAAATAAAATAATTCCTATTAATGTACATTTTATTTTAAAACTTAAAAAAAATTTCTTCAATTCATATCACTTATGAGTCGTGATGATACAAGATTTTATGAAAATACTGAAAATACTATATTACATAATCGTACAATCTTCCGCTTTTAACCCATACAATTCCTTGTCAACTTCTTTTTTAATTGTTATCCAATCCTCACGTTTTTGACAAAATTCATATACGTCTTCAGCATGTAAAATACCATTAAATCTTTCTGATTCTCTTACAAATGATCCTATATCATGTGCATTCGATATGATGTAAATATTTCCAAGTTCCTTGAGCGCAATAAAGTATGGTGTAATATTTGGTTGCCGTAGAGAAATAATAAAGGAGCAATAATGATTCAAGTCACTTCGATAAATAATAAAGTAAAATAAGTAAATATCAAATTGGCATAACCTTTAATTAAAAAGAGAATGAATCTTACCTAATGACTTGGAACCCACCACTTAAGCTCACTGTAAATTTTTTGATATGTTTTGTTAAAGCCCTAATAAAGAAAAATTCATCAAGTGGTAAATAACTCACACATGTACCCAACCAAAGATGATAAGAATTTCCGTTAGCTTACCCAAAAAATCGAAGCCCAATTTCCTGAAAAAACACATCTAAAGTGTGTTTATCCGAACAACCAACAACTAATTTAGTGTGATTAGATAGACATTGGACAGCATCGATACATGCCTTTCAATTTATAATGTATTAAATGAGTTGTCAAATATAACAAAATTATAAAACATATAATAATTACCTTTGTTGGTTGCAAATCAAATGAATCATCGCTTGCTGGATTGAACTCTTCCGGTTTTTGTTCTGTGGAAAGAATAAATTCAACGTGATCTATTAAAACCTAATAAAATTTAATAATATAAATCTTTTTGAAAAAAAAACTTTAAATCCGTTGAATACTAAGTACATCCATTCAATATACCTGAATTCCTTTGTTTAATCCGGCAGCAACGCTCTCATCAAGAATTTTTTCAAAAATTTTTTTTTCCTTATTACAATTATTCAAAAAATCCGTTTTATCTATGAATTTATTCTAAAATATAAACAAGATAATATCTGTTAAAATATATACCAAGATACGAAAATTTACTGCCCAAAATCTACAAAGAAAAAAAGGATAACTACCATTTCTTCGTCATAGTATACTTGCACCATTTGTTGAATTAAATCAGCAATATGTACCAATTCAAAGAATTCTACTAAAGGAGCAAGGCCAGATGATTCGGATCCTAAATCTGATTTAAATTCACCAAGATGTTTTATGGCCCTAAAATTTAGAATGTATGTAAATTGAAAAATAAAAACATTTAAAATTTATCAAATAATATAATGACTAAACTTACGTCTCAAATGCTGGTTTAATATGTAATGGACCCAATGTTTGAAGAAGAAGAATAAATATTGATTCCAAAGTTTCCTTACTAAAATGAGCAACAAAAAATTTTTTATCATCAGAATAAATTATAAATTAATTATAAAAATAAATCTATGAAATAAAAAAAATTGATTACATTCTAAATCCCATCTTATCAGGATATCCAGTAAATGCAGAAATTCTACGTAATGAATCTTTGTTTACATGAACCATTTGCAAAGCAGTCTCCAAACTAAGCATTTGTTGCATCTTATCCAATTTAGCATTCAATAAAGCAGATTGAAGATCTGTTGGACTTAGGGTAGGATTAGAACTAGCAATGCTTGCAGCACTGCTTCGTTTATTACGAGGAGTACTTGAAGTAGATGATTGAACTGGTGAAGAATGACGTGAACGAGCCGTTGGAAGCTTGAGTATGTTTCGAAATGATGTGAGGTAATTACGTTTGTAAACTTCTCTGTTGGCATTATTAAGAATTGCCTGTTGCGCCTCTATCGATTTGTTCATCAACTATTGAAAAGTTATAATGGCCAAGTTATTATCATAAATTCTAATTTAATATAAAATTAAAAAAAAAAAGGTGATCTTTCATGTCACCTTTTGATTCCATTTTTCGATTTCTTCTTCGCTTTGCGCCCTAACATAATTCATTTCTTCTTTCAAGTATTTATCCATAAAAGGTTCAAACATTTGATACATAAGATCTTCAGCTCTTATTTTAGTTAAACCAGGTTTAGATTCTTTCCAAAGAAATTTTGCGACATGTATGCAACGTTGATGAGCTGCTACAGTTGCCTTCAAATACAAGCAAATATCTCTATTATGAGATTCTTCCAAAAGGATTGATATATACTCTATAATCTAATAAAAATCTTAACTGATTTAGATCATTAAAATTCAAATTCAAATATTGAATATAATTTAACAATTAACTTACAACATCCTCAACAACCCGCTCGACAAAAGTATAAAATACATCAGCATCTTGAGGAAATATCTGATTGATCAAAATAGCTTGTTTTTTAAATTCTTCTTCCACATAATTAAAAAATTCTGTCATTTGCATAAAATTTAATTCCCCGTGAGAAGTTGATAAATATCTAATTATTAAAAATTCGAATAATTATAAGATTTAATGAATAAAATAAATTTACTAACAAATATGTATAATTCTCATCGAGAACTTACGTAAAATTATCCATGGGATCATAAAGATGATCAAAAAATATGGAATTCTTTTGTATGAAAACCTGTATACATGCTAAGCCTCCATTCAAATTTAAAAGAATGTTTGCCCATTTCTTTTTAATTTAAAATAAATCATAATTTAAATACTATTATTAACGGCATACCAATTTAAAATAATAATCTAATTTAAATAATTAATAAACCTGCATCTCTGCCGTACTTTGAGCATTATATGCTAATTCAAAATGGTGGAGTGCTGAATTTTCAAAGTATTCGATGGTGGTTTCAAGTGCATTATTAATCTATTAAATAAAAGATGTTCAATTAATATTATATGAATGGATCTAATATTATTCAACGCATTTACCTGATCAGAATCTAATGTTATATTTAATTTGCCAAAACTCAATAGTCTTGCCAACATTTTTGCTTGATCTGATGGATCATTATATTCTTTAAATAATTTACTATCCTTCCTTCTATGCCTAAAATCTAAATAATATGGTAATAGTTCTACATAAATCTTCCTGAATGAAGCTCTTGCAACACCAGTAGAAGCAGAACGAGATTTTTGTGATAATGGATCAGGTGGAAGACCAGGAATTAAACTAAGAGAATTTGCAGTTGTTATTGCAAAATCTAATAAATTCCCAATATTATTAGGTGTAATGGGTGAAGCTGGAGGTGAAACTAAAGGATCAAATTCGGATAATTTTGAAATTTCACTAAATTTATCGTCTTTTGGTTTTACAGTATGCTTTGCATTAACATATAATGGTTCTACAGGAGCATTCATAATGTCTCCATCTCCATAATCTTTCCATACTCCTAATGTTTTTAAATGTTGTTCCCATAATTCGTCATCATATACCAACACCTTAAATCGTCTACATGCCCTTGCAAAATTCGGTAATGAAGTAATAGGAAGATATCTAAGAATTCTAATCAACAGATCTGGCGGTAACGTTTGTGGCTGTGATTTTTGTGGTATCGGTATTATTGGTGGTTTTTTTGTAGAATTTATACCAGGAAAAATTGAAATTGGTAAATCAGAAGAAATCGAACCGAAAAAATCGAATTTATTCATATTAAAATTATTTCAATCCTTTGGAAGGGAATTATTTTAAAATTTTAGAATCCATTCAAATTTTTAGACGGATTAACGAATTCAAAAATGTTAAATGTTTGGCTTTCTGTCACATGATCAACCTTCAGCCATAAAGCCATAAAGCTTAGTTGACCCAAATTGTATTTTCCGTAAAAAATCTAAGGTTCCAGTTTATTTTCTAATATAATATACTGTATGTATGCAATTAAAAAAATATATTTACTATGAATACGCGAAATATAACTTACATGAAAATTTTATATTAAAAGAATCGGATCATATTTCATAGAAAAATATGAACAATTATGATTATAATTATAAAGTTAAGGATGAAAATTGTGTGAAATTCAACTTAGCTTAATCAAAGATAGGGAAACTTCTAAAATTGTTTTTAAACACGCACGTGCCATCTAGATCAGAACCCTTTATCCCCCTTGGTCTTCTGACCGACCAAGGGAAACCCAGAGGCACAAACCCCCCTCTCCTTATTTTATCAAAAATCCTCCCTATGCTCCCTATCGGTCAAGATGAGGACGAAACTTATACATGGTCCTATAAAAAATAAATGTCCATAAAATGTCCATAAATGTACATATGCACAGAAAATATATAATGTGCAGAAATATGCAAAAAAGCTAATGTATGAAAAACATACAAAAAAAACTTTATGAGCCCTTTTTGCATAATAATACAATCTTATGTATGATTTATGTATATTTTTTAAATATTACTTTTTTATAGGGTGGGGTATATTAGGTGTAATTAATCCTAACATTAGGCATCAAGGCAGTGTAATGGTGAAGAAATACAAGGATTTGATTCAAATTTTTATATTAATTTACACTAGTGTAATGAATTTGGTGTAATGATTTACTGTAACGTGGACTCGCGAAACTGATAACTGATAACTGATAATTAATCAGTTCAATTTGTTCAATTTGACAATAAAATTTATTCTAAATTGATTCAAACCCCTACCCTACTTTTCTTTTTATTCTTTTAACTCTTTATTACCTTTACGTTTTATTCTCTTTACTCTCTATTCTCTTAATTGTCATCAGAAATATAGATTAAAAAGATGTAAAGAATTACATAATTAGAATCAATAATAACGAATCTTATTTGATGCCTGATATCAAAGTAATTCTACATTTTCTAATGAATGTTCTCCAGAATCTCTAATTACCGGAATTTAAATTATCCGATATCCTGACAAAAGAAAAATAGAAATATGATATAATAAGACAATTAGCATTTACAAAATGGATGTGGTTATTGATTGGACGATTTCATCCAAATCCGGTATCATACTAGTGTCATCTAAATCTAAATCTATTATATAAAAAAAAAATTTTTTTTTAAATGATTCATGAGAATTTATTATCATAATAAAATCGAAGATATAAAAAAATTTTCATTTTATCACTTTATCACCATTCACCAAATATTAATGGTGCATTAATAATAAACATGCACCAATTGATTATAAGATTTGCCGTGTATCCGTCGGATAAACAAAAATTCTTCTGGCGTAAACATTAATTTATTTGTATTAACGTAAATGGTAACTTTTAATTTATATGATTCATTTGATTCTCTAATATCCGAGGTTTAAGCGCTTGTGCACGTGAATAACGTAGATTGAGCGAAATCATACGATGATACAGTTCAAAATAAGTATTTTTAAATTAAAATTTTATTTTAATAATATATGTGTGTATATGTATGTATACTTCGTATCACTACTTCCTTTCATATCATACATTAAAAGAAAAAAAAATGACGAGAAATTTCGTTACATTTAGAGAAGTTATTATTATAATGAAAAACAAGCCACATGCTAACTTCGTTTAAATTAATAAAAGGGTTCATTATTATCCCGTAAACTCTATCGGCGATCGGAGTTTCGGAGACCATATGTAAAAGCATAATTTAAAATTTTTCAGGGTTAAATCAAATCAACTTTATACAATGATAACAATTTATTTAATCTAATTATTATTTAAATTCTTATTTTATTATGGAAAACTGTTGCCAAGAAAATGCAAAAAATGAAAGTTGATTGATTATATTATTTATATAAAAAAAACTGTGCATATATATTTTTTTAATTACTAATAACATCTACTGCTATGACGTAAATAAATTGTTTGTTTTTTTTTGTAAAAAAAAAAAAGGAGAAATAGAAAAAAAAACCCTCCAAAATTTCCAAAATTTACACCCATATTTAAAATATAATAAGTATCAATTATAATTATAATAAATCATTCCCTTCCATCCATCTTTCTACAATGTTGTTTAATTGAGGTTTATCGCCAATCTGCATGGATGCATTTCTTGAATCTATTATCATAGTTGTATATGTACTTCGCGCCCTTCCACATCCTTCAGGGGTTGCCAAGAAATAATCAGCATCCATACAAACTAGTTTATCTACAATTCCCGGCATTCCTGCGCCCAAAAATTCTTTTTCTATGACCTCATCATTTCTTAAACTAGCAAAAATATTTGAGGATACCCAAGAGTTAATTTTATAAGTTGAATTTAAAATTTTCATTGCTTCATGATGATTTTCGGTTAAAAGATGGAACGTTTGAGATTGTGTTTTTCCTCCAGCAATTGGATAATCAGTAGCAAGATAAACGTTTTCAATTCCATGTGATTCTTTAAGTTGACTAATTTTTTTAACTAAAGATTCAGCACATTCAGTTAACATATCAAGTTTTGCTCTTTCCATTCTCCAATGAATTGCTACATAAGGTTTAATTCTATTTGTAATTTTTGCTGCTTCTTCAAAATAGTGATTAGAATATGGAATAGGAGGAGATACTTTTGGAAATAATGGATGAAATACGAAATGAGAAGTCAATAATACTTCAACGTCCGTTCGAAGATTATTTACAAGAAAATCTGCAAAAGCTTGATGTTGTATAGGATCTTTTGTAAATTTTTTACCAGTATTAAATTGTTTAAATACAGTTTGATCATCTAATTTAAATTCAAACCTATTTAAACAATGTTTTGATTTAAGAATATCAGGATAAGGTTTAATTAATTCCATAGTATGATTTAATTCTCCAGGTAATATATAAGCATGTTCGGTATTTGGTTTTATTCTCCTTTCTTTTAACCAACTTTGAAAATCTTTTTGTGAGATAAATTTTACATCAGGAAACATATCTTGTAAAGCTTTAGAATTATAATAAAATCCAAAAGTAAAATTTTGACATGAATTAATTCTTGAACTTCCAACATTTGTTAAGACCATAGTACGATCGAGAGCTTGGGCGAGATTTACAAAGGACCTAAAATGCATATTTGCTTTTGTTTCTTGTTCTGGTTGATAATATGCAAATAAAAATTCACATTTTGATTTTCCACAATATTTTTGATTTATTTCTTCATCGATTCTTTGGGTTGATGGTATAAAATTGGTATCTATTTCAACGTGTATATCTTGTACATCGTTATCATTTAAATCTATGTCAACATCAATCTTAATATCGGGTTTATGTTCAATATACTGAAAAAGAAAAAAAATAAGCAAAAAGAAGGTTAATAAAGTTTTTTTTTTTTTGTGATAATATTTAATTTAATGTACTCATGTATACTAACATCATCATCACATTGTTTAGTAAACATTCCAGAAGGATTAATTAATAACGCATTTGACATATCATCGTAATAAAATAAATATCCAAAGATATTTAATAGAAGAAAAATTATAAAACAATATACGGTAATTCTTTTAGACAGCTCATGTTTTTTTACATATAAAGGTGGTGTAGTAGTTAATCGTTTAGGCATATCTTATACTTTATAGGTAGACTTATTAATATATATTATGATTGGGTTTGACGTTTTTTTTTTTATTAAATAAAGAGACGAAAAAAAATGAGCATAAAAAAAAAAAAAATGATGAAAGGGTAATTTATATAAAATAAAGAAGGGTAAAATTCCAGAGGAATATAATAAACGATTTACTTCTAAATCAGGAGAATTTTTTTTTTGATGGATTTTTTTTACCGCGTATTACAATACTTTTAATTAAAGTTGGTTAAAGTAAAAAAAAATTTTTATTTATTTTATTTTTTTTATCGATTAGATCACATAGATCACATGAAATGGAGATGATTGATTGATTTAAATATAAACAAAGATTACCAATTTTTCAAACCAATATAAAAAGTAACGCCAAGAAAATTAAGTAATTTGCTAATAAACAAACAATTAAAAAAAAAAAAATTATTTTTAAATCACCCAATTACAAAAAATACATGTTGAATAAATTTACAAATTAGTAATAGTACAACACATTCTCCGATAAAATTGTTTACTTCCCTTTTGAAAATTTAAAGCTAAGATTTTCTGATTTATTGAATCATATACTTATTCGGTTCAATAAAGGAAATTAATTATCGTGTTACCAGTTACAAAATGAAAACCGGAGTTATTGTATATTTTAACAAATCCAGAACAAAGTGTATTTCAAAATTTTATCTTTTATATCTTTTTTACAGTTACAATGTGTTAAAAGTTGCAGTATTTTTTTTATAACTAATTAGAAACAAGGAGTTCCTTATCATTTTAAAGATAAACCTTTTATGATAGAATCTAATTCTAAATTTAGGTTTTTTTTAAAAAAACTTAATTGTTCTTTATTAGATGGTACTCAGTATTTATTTTTACTTGTAAAAGACTTTTATGGGATTATAAAATTATCATAATTGTTTTCTTTATATAATTTTTAATTATTAAATTTATTAATAATATTATTATAATGTGAGCCACTTAACTAACGATCATTGTGTTACATGTTATTGTGTAAATCAAATCTAACACGAAAAGCCATTTTCGGAATTAAGAAATTAAAATGATGCAAGAATAAATTTGTGATTCGTTAAACAATTTGTTCGAACTCAGTATTTTTGGTTAATCATTTACAATTTTTAAGTTCATTGAGCAATTATATTCTTTCAATGAAACGCATGATCACGTAATTTAAGCAATTTTTTTTGATCACAACATACAGGTAATCAAAATTTTTTTTCATTACTATAATCAATGCTCTCAGCCTTTCAGCCCACCCTTTGATCAAGCCTAAAAACTTGTCCGCTTCTTTTTTGAATCCGTTTAGAAACGATATCTGATTATAATAATTCATTATTTCTTTATTGGGTTCAAAAAGTTGAATTTCCATTGTAAAATAATACCGATTCAAGTTCAAAAATAGATAAGGTACACACTATATCATTATATTGTTTTGAGTACAGTATTGACATTGATCAATTCATTTACATATTTCCATTATTGATCTATCCGTCTAAAAAATTCACAATAATGACAATAATGTATTCATGTGTGACTGCGTAGTGCGTAATTAATATTATATATATATTCTTTTATATCCCATAATATTATATCCTTTTTCATGAATTTATAATATCATATGTTGAGTGTGCGGTGTCTGCGTAATCTACTATATATTTCCTTTCTAGTTAGAGATGCATAATGAAAATTACTGTGAACTCGGTGATTTGGCAGTATATCTGAAAAATATGATCAATAAAAATATTAATAAGGTTATCCTGGTTTAATTTTCCTTACCTATTTTTTTTTAATCCAGTTCGATATGATAAGTAAAATTTTGATAAAAATTTACGAGCATCTCCTAAATTATGATTGGATGATGATTGCATTGTGCTTCACAACAGATCCGTGTCAAAATCAATAGTTACATTATTTTATTTAGGAAATTTATTTGTTGCTCTATCAATTGGTCAAATCATTCGGGCTGAAATAATCCTATTCACGTAATCTTGATGAAAACTTCTCACTATTGACAAAGAAATATTATAACAAAAGAAGCATCTTAAAGATCTTAGAGTCATCGTGGTAACTGCCACCCTTCATGGACCAATATAACCCCATTTAGCCTACATATCACACCGGTGGTACGGGTACATCGAAGATGTGATCCCTTATCACTCTTCACTCCTCCATTTATCCGGATCTGCCCCATACAATAATATAAATATACTACTAAATTGTTTGATATTTCATTGAATTTCTCACCATGTATCATTCTTAGAGATATGAAATTATTCGCCATAATGAGACTACTGTATATAATATAATAGTAATATAATAGATTGAAATGTATATTGGTATTTATTTTTAGAATATAGAAGCAAATGTAATAATAATATGAAAAAAAGTCACTTTCAGACCGAAAAAAATAAAAATGCAAAATAACTTATTTTCTATGTTAGAAGTTTTTAAAAAGTAAGTAAAGAACTGTGTAATACTTATACAAATATTTAACATTGTAAAAACTATGGGCAGATGTGAAAATAATCACTATAAAAAAAATAACAGAAATTGCAGAAAAAAAGAAATCAAAGATCTTATTATTATAACTAGTTATTTTTAATATTACTAATGTTCGGTATTATTCAAATTATTTCTTATTCATTTTTAGGAATATACAGTATATAAATACCATGTTGTGGATTCATAAAAATATATCAAATACCTTCATCTGATCAAGATGTATATAAAGGGATGCTTTCTCCTCATACGATATACCGATAGAACCTTTCTTGATGGCATGTTCCCGATCCAGAATGCAATGATCAAATTAGGTCCCCTAAAATGATTTTACTGAGTATGATGCTGTAGGAGGAGAAGGAAGAGAAGAGATTTTGCTGCGTCCTTGTGACTAACTGTGACTACTGCGTTACATTACACCCCAGACACGCCTTCAGATTTTATAGTTGGTAAACTGTCAAGAAAATATATATTAATCATGCATCCAGTCATCTTTCATTCAAGAACAATTTTTAAAATCAACATTTATTTTGGAATTTTTATGCCTGTATTTTCATGATTTTGCATGTCCAATTGTTGAGCTGGATTAATTGTAGTTGGGAAACGAGTAGGCTTTACAAACAATGTACAAGTAATTCAACTTAAAGGTTTGATTTGTTTTTCTTTATTTTGAATGTTTTCATACTACATTGTTTAACAATCACTTTTCAAATAGAATGTTTCGATGAAAAGACACCATCTGAAGAACAAGCATATATAAACTTTCTTAGTAGAGAGGCAAAAGGCGTAACTTATCGTATGGGGTATCAACATGGCCGACCATTAGACATTACACTTGATGAAAATCATTTCAATCATAATTTTAAACCAATATACTATTAAATTTTAAATCTCATCAATTTAGTTGTTGATTGAATGATTGCTCATTATTAATTTGAAATATAGTTAATATTTAAATTATGATAATTTATGGTTTAATTAAATAGCACTTTATTGTAAAAAATTGCATTACTTAAATTTGTTCATAAAATGGTATAAGACTTGACTAAACTCTAATATTTATTCATTTTAATTGTTATCGCTTTATCACTATAATCGTCAGGCGAGTAGTAGGACGAAGAGGGTTTAAGAAACGTTAGTATGACGACTATCCATAGTACTGGCCATGATAAATCATAAGAAATTATTGAGTTATGAAAATTATTATTAAGAATTTTATGAGATGAATTATTGAGAATTATAAAAAATTGTGATAAGTTATGATAATTTTGATTCATCACAGGTACAGGGTCAGGATTATTTATTTGCTGCCAGAATTACTCACATCTCGTCACTGGAAATGAATTACCCAAAAAAATTTCGGTAATGTGACCTACTATTTATTAAAATTTTGTAAAAATCGTATTTGTCACTATTTATTTGTTACACCCTTAATTTTTTAATGTTGGCTAAAGTCCATAGTGCGGGCCAAAAGGTCACGTTACCGAAATTTTTACGTAAATAGTAATTTCACCAGACAGTATACGTAAACAAAATGATTTGACGCCATGATTTATGCCTCTCGCGGAAAATATGCCCAAAATTTGACGATCATTTTACTTATTTGTCTTCTCATTCTTAAGCCCTTTAAAATAAAAATCATCTCAAGAATCTCTTCTTTGTTTCTAAATGTGATATTCAAAATGCTGTATGATGATCCATTTTTTACAGTTAAAGAGTATATATTATATAAAATTTCTTTAAAATCTTAATTTTGGATTAAGGCATCGTTGAAATTTAACTTTTTTTTTTTTTTTTAGTGATATAGAAAATAATGTTACAACAGCATTGACATTATTTAATAGTTGGAATCGTATCTATAGTACAGTTTCATCTAGGAATAATGAAGAATTAAAGAGAACGGAAGAAGAACTAAAATCAACCTTACAAGATATAACAACTGATCTAGATGATGTAGAAGAAACGATAAATATCCTTTTCTTAAAAAAAAAATTATAACTATTCTTCTTTATTATAAAATTCATTATCCTTAACAAATTGATTGAATTAAAATACGAGTAGTTGAAAGCAATCCTGATAAATTTAGTTTAACAAAACGTGAAATAGAATCACGTCGTGAATTCGTTGAACAAACAAGACAACGATTGCAGGTAAATTGTTCTTTTTTTAAAAAAAAAATTTAAATCTTTTACTAAAAGTATATTCATCTTTAATTTAGGAAATGCGGCTAACATTGGAAACCCCTCCAAAACAATTNTTTTTTTAAAAAAAAAATTTAAATCTTTTACTAAAAGTATATTCATCTTTAATTTAGGAAATGCGGCTAACATTGGAAACCCCTCCAAAACAATTAAATTCTACGGGAAAGAATCATCAAGTATGTGGAATTTATTTTATTTATTTATTTTTCGTTAAATTTATTGATTTTTTATAATACATATTACATATTATTTAGGAGTTAATTGACGGATATAAATCATCAAAAGTTTTTGAACAAGTTAGATCAAAATCAAGATATGAAGAAGTTATAGAAATGGATAATACTAAATTCATAGAGAATGAATCTCAACAGCAAAGTGTAAAATTAATTATTAGAATTATTGATGAATTTTTTTTTAAAAAAAAAAAATTAGAAAAATAATTCTTAATTTTCTAATTGATAGATTTTGATAAGAGAACAAGATGACCAATTAGAAACATTATATGGAACTGCTAAGAATATTCATGAAATTGCTACTACAGTGGGAACTGAATTAGAAGATCAAAATATGTATGACAATTTTGTTTATGCATAGATTATGTTGAATTTATTTAAATATTTTATTTTTAGGTTGTTGAATGAATTTGGAGAACATGTGGATCGAACTCAAGGAAGATTAGAAAGAGCCATGAAGAAAGTAGCTTATATTATTAAGCATAATGAAGGTAAATTTTATTTATTTTAATTTATATTATTTATCATTTAATTTATCATTTTATTAATTATAGCATTATAATATTATTTTTTAGAATCAAAATCAAATTGTTGTATTGGGATTCTAATAGTTGTATTAATTATTTTGCTAATACTAGTTATTGCTGTTTAGCATGTATTTACAAATTAGATTATGCAGTACAAAATAATTGTTTATTATAAATTACGTTTTATTTGGGTGATATTTATGTATTATAGTCAAAAAATAAATATTTTTGCGTATTTTTTGCTTATTTTAATTTATAAAGTTAATGGTGTATTGATAAATCAATTCCCTCCTGAGATGGTAGGGTGGTTTTTGACGAATTGAAAAATTTTGTGTGATCATTACGATCTTAATACTTAGCAATATAGTGTAATTCGACCACTACTCTGGCATTTAGAAGATTTTTACTTTAATATACAATTATACAAATAATTGAAATTAAAATGAAGAATTGACTAGAAATAAGTTCCCTGTTTTTTTATTGCTTAATAAACACCTGATTAGTATTTTAACTCCATTTAATCTGATTTATTTATATTATTTATGTTATGAAATTTTCTTTTTTTTTGCAGAATTTGCTCGCGATTGATTCAGCTCTGTTTTATAAATTACCCTTTATGAATTTGGCTTCTCGCTTTTGCAGCAAAATCTAAGTCACGGGGATAAATGTAAATGACCGATATCTAGTAGTCCCGCCGGCCAGAATTAAGTAATTGTGCAGCCTATTGTCCCGTGACTTAAGATTTTGCTAAAATGAAGTTACAATGTTTGTTTTATTCAAACTGATTTATATATATTTTTTCTTGGCGTAATATTCTTTTATGAAATTATTTATATTATAATGAGATATAGAGGAAGAAAATAGGCTTATTTTGTTATCATTTCGTTTGTAATAAATGATCAGAATTTATTTACTCAGGAATTAAGTAATAAATCTTGAAGCACGTACTATCAATACTTATAAAGAATAATTTTTTGAATTTTGAATAAAATAAGCCATAGGATCATTCTTCATTATTATGGTCTTGATTTCTTGGGATGAAAAAGTCTTGAATTTGTAATTTAACGTACATGAGATTGAGTTTGTAGCAATCATCGCATTTGGATTTAACCCTCCATTCCTTAAAATGCGTTAATAAAGGGCTTTCATTCATGCTCCAAGTTCAAACGGACATTATACGTCCACTTTTCTCATTTATCAAACTCCTTTAATTGGATCAAAAAATAATTATCTTTCTTAAATCGTATCGATGAGATAGCAAATTTAACAATTAATAATATCATCATACTCATGTGATGAACATACGATACAGGATGTAAATTTAATTTATTTTTACAATTTTTAACGCGTTAAGAACCGCATTTTTATTGTATTTCTTTCAAAAAAGTAATAATTGTAATAATTCTTAAGGCAATAAAATTTTATTCTTGATAATGAACATGAGAATTCAAAGAATCAAATTAAGTAATAATGATAAAATACTAAATACACAAATTTTATAAAATATATTTTTAACTTCATATATTTTGTAAAAGTGAGTTTAATGCTATTGTTAACAGTGATGGCAAATTTTGAGGTCATTTGATATTTTTCAAATGACTTTAGTCATTTATGCTTAAAATTATAGTAAAAATTTATGTCATTTGAGGTCATTTAGAGTCATTTCAAGGTCATTTGCCAACACTGATTGTTAATGCTTTTACCAAAGAACATTTATTTGGAGATATTCTTTATTTACATACTGTACATTAACACGATTTTTACTTGTAAATTTTTTATAATTTGAATTTATATTTTCTTCTTTAATTCCAAGCCTGCTTTATACTATAACAACTGAATCTTGAAATGTGACAAATATAAAACCCTACCTTATCGCGCATGAAGATTTTATGTTGTTTGCAAGTACTATCTTCAGAATCTCCCTTCGGTTCAGCTAAAATAGGTTGAGTGTTTTGATATAAGGACGTTACTCAGTACATCCAAAGCATTCATATGAAATATAACGTGTCATCTAATGATTTACAGAACTTTATAGTATCATTTTATAGACATAAATGCTATTAAATTTCACATCATAATCCTAGTAGATACTGAATTAATAATCCTTAGTGATAATAAAAAAGAATCTGGAGAATAGTATGTAATTGACTAGTAGTCCGGGGATCACATCGAAAAGATAAGATAACGGCTCATTACAGTAAAACTAAATCGGAAAATGATAGTAAGGCTACTGCGGCACGTTACTTTCCGCACCACATTCTAATAAGGAAGCTAGTTAATAGATGTTCGTCAAATTATTATACTCTAGGTCAGTGATGTGCACTTGGAAAATTGGAATCACTATTGGAAGTACCTTTGGAAGACTTGGAAGCATAATTTTCTAATAAAATCATTTGGATTGTAAGTTTCCAATCAAGTTTTTTACTATTGGAAGCATAAAATGCACATCACTGCTCTAGGTTATAATACGATTAAATTTATTGTCAGGTTACATTACAATCGTAAAAAATTTTCTATAATAAATTAAAAAAAAAAAGATAGAACAATAATGATTATATAGAGATGCGACTATATAAAGCATAAAATATTTAATATATTAATGAAAAATGTACATGGGTAACGCGATAATGTACAGTATATTTGTGGCGCAACTCGTTTTTTGATCTACAACACATTGAACGCGAGATGCATGAGAAAATCTATATAAAGGAATAACGCGCATTAAATTTCCCCCGTATAAATAAATTATGCTTCAATTTTTTGTTTTATTACTTTTATCGTACGTTCTTGGGTATGATTTAAAGAAAAATTAAATACGAATTTTATGGAAATTTATCTAATCATTATCGGAATGGACAAGAATAACATTTTCTAGAAATAAACGTTAGGGAATATTTTGTTTTCAGATCTTGAAGATTTGTGAATTAAACAGTATTATAAATGATGTGAAGTTTCTTAAAAAAAATTGTTAGATTGAAGGTGGATTACTTGAATTTCTAGATATATTATCTACAATCTTGATAATATAGAGAATTAGTGTATTTTTTTTAAAAAAAAATAGTTAAGGTGAACGAAATGAAGAAAGTGAAGAGTAACTTAAGGTAAGGATATTGTATATTAAAGAATTTTCGGCCTTTATCAATTAATAATATTTAAAATTTATTTTTCTACTTTCAAGTTAAACAACTCACCTGTAAATGAACCAGCCCGAATAATGGATAGAATTCGAGTATAATACTTATGCGTTATTTTTAAGGTTAAAATAAAGCTTTAAGCTCATAGGTTTTAAATCGGATTATTTACTATTATTATAATTTTTATATTCCCATTTTATGTAAAGTTAAATAAATGTTCGAGAATTTTAAATGCACAACTATTTAATAAATTAAAGCTTTTTATTTATTTAAAAATTATTAAAAAAAAATTCATCTTTTTTTTTTTCTTTTTTTTTACTAAAAAATAATAGAACTCTCACTTATAAATAGATTAATTTTAAACCAGAAAAAAAACCTTTTGACTTCTAAATAACATTCCTGTTACGCCATTTCTTAATTCCAGCAATCAATACCACACTATAAGCAAAAGCAGCAATGACGAATCTTTTGGTACTTTTCAAATTTGAACCATCTTGTGAAGAATCTCCTCCGAAGAATAAAATAGTCTGTATAAAAGATTTCCAAAAAGAAATACCTGCCAAAGGAAACTTTTTGTCAATAGACCTATTGTTATTGTTTTCTTTTTCATTTGATAAAAATTCTTCTGTTCCGTTATCATTTTTAACCAAACTTCGTCCGCTAAACGAAGGAACTTTTCTATGATAATTATGTTGTAAGGAAGAAGGTGTTGAAGAAGAAGATATAGAAGTAGATGAAGATGATCTTGTTGGTACTTTTGGTATGAATGGAGTATGTGTAAGTATTTTTGAAACACTTTGACGCGGCATTTTTGCAAGTAATTTATTCAACTTTTTAATGGAGGCTGGCATATCTCTTGTTGATACTAAGAATAATGATGAATTAATTAAATTATTATTATATATTTTTTTTTTAAGAATTATGCAATATATTATTTATTGTCACTTACTTAATGTAATAACGGATTTAGGAATCCATCCCTTTGGATTGGCATCAGCAATTTGAACTACAAAACATTTATTTGGTTGATCCTTAATAGGTGAGACAACAACACCAGCACAACCAGCCTCAAGTCTAATAATTCCCGATTTTTCTGGACAAAGTTTATGTTCGATACTTTTATTAACCATGACCATTCTACTATCTTCAAGCTGTGTCGTATATCCAATAGTGACAACATCTCTTGCTGATGTTGGAAAAACCGATTTCATTTTAACATACTTTTGAAGGAAAAAAAAATTTTTTTTTTTTTTTTTTTAGTCAAAAGTAACGCAAATATATTAAAAAAAAAAATTTTTTTTTACCTGAACTCTAGTGGATTCATCAATGATCTCAATAATCCCAGCTTCATCGGTCATAGGATCCCATTCAGATCTTCTCCTAACATCGGCTAATAAATCAAAAGTAGTCTGTGGTGTATTCTCCATCGTACCAGTAACTTTAAAACAACAATCTGATACTTGAGAATTTTTATAAACTTTAATGTCTGTTTCTTTATCTTCATAAATTAGATTCCACGGTGAATCATCATCATATTCTGTATCGACAAATTCTAGAATAGTATCTAATAATTTTGCTGTTATTTCTGAATATTTATTTGTTGGTGCTAAAATAAAATAAAATAAAATAAAATTCTTAATAATTTCTTTTAGTAGAATAATATATATATATATACACTTACTGACTATAAGCGGATTACGTCCGGTATTTTGTGTTGAAGAAACTTGACGAGAATTTGTATCATTATTATCATTATTATCATTATTATTATTATTTATTTGTTGTTCAGATGATTTTATAGATCTTGTGTTATTACTCTTCTTATTATTATTATTATTAGATTGTCTTAATGTCTTTCTTGAAAGATGATTAATTATTGCTGTAGATAAACTTGGTATACCAAGTAAATGATGATATGCAAAAAAGAAGACTAATTGAAAAAATATAAAATGAAGACTATCTAATGACCTAAAAAGAATGTCTATAAAAGTAAAAAAAAAAAAATTTTTTAAAATTATTTTAAGATAATGAAAAAAAATGAAGAGATTAATTAGTTAACTTACGTTTATTTATTTGATACAATATCATGGGAGGAAATCCCAATACGACGATTAATGATGCTAAGCTTGTTTCGGAGTTCATTATTATTTTTAAGATAAAAAAAAAAAAATGTGAAAAAATATATTATTAAAAAAAAAAAAATTTTATTTGAAAAACAAGATGGAAGAGAGAGTTGCCGAAATTGATGGTTGATGAAATCCGTTGAGATTATTTATATTTTACTTATTTGTTGATCATATATAATCATCATATATAATACTGTAATAAATGTAGTAATTTGGTATATTGGCGCTGATTAAACATTTTTAAATTAAAAAAAAAATCAGGTGCGATGTTTCACGGATTTCATATTTGTCACGTGTTATATATTATCGTGACAGGTGACACTTGCCATTGTCATTTGTCAGCTTATAATGTGTCACGATTTTTTTACGGTTTGTCGAGTGAAAGAGAATAGTAATGATTTATACAGTATACTGCGAAAAATCAAAAAAATTCAAATAAAATTATCAACAAGCGATTTGGCGATTAAAACCAGTCTAACTATTTTAATCTTGCACTTATTGCATTTATCAGTTATATCAGTTATTGCCATATATATTACTATATCACGTGATTTAGTACGCGTGGCAAAATAAAAGACTGTCCTTTTGGAATCAGAACTATTTAAAGGAATTCAGCAATGTCATGAGATTATTTAATATATTTTGCGATTCAAAGAATTAGCCTATATCAGATATTTAAAGTTATGGTTTAATATTAGTTCCTATAAGGCGTGATCAAGGTTTACTTTATATTTCACTTTCGCTGTATATTTCAACAATTACATTGACATGTTATTTTAAGTTTAAAATATTTAAAGTAAGAAACGAAATACGTAAAGATTAAGACTGCCGAATTTTATAGAACTTTCACTAACAAGGAAGACCACTAATCAAATTATATTCCGATATTAATATGCCTAACTTATTATATTCAAAAAGAACAATAAACATATTCTTTCGAGGCTATTTATGGCGCAGTAAAATAAAAAGTATCATACTAACATACTAAATTAAAAAGGTGATGGCGTGACTTATACATGAGATGTAACATATTGAAGCATTTTCATATGATTTTTGTTTAACCATTTACCATTATTTGAAATTTGAAACACTAAATTAACCTGTAAATTAACAAGAATTTATCTACATTTTACTGATGAAAATTAAAGATGGTTATTATAATTTATCAAACATTGAATCTCGAGTAATCAGTTTTTTTTATATCTTTATTATAATAACCAAGCTATTTTGATTAGTATTGCCCGAACATACAGAAAGTAAAAGAATTATTTAACAATATAATAATGAGATTAGAAGTGATTTTATTGAGATTCCTTAAAATTGGAAACTTTTAAAACAAAAGTCGTTTTAAATTTATTGAAATTTGTCATGTGACTAACGAATAGTAAAATTTCGACGCGCGCAAATATCTAATATTTTATTTAAAAAAAATCACAGTATTATTGTAAGTTGTGACATGTGAGTACCATTATTTAACGCAATTAAAGGATAGGATCTATGTAAAATGATGAATAGAGAATAATTAGCTAAGGTAATTAATTAATATATCTTGTAAAATTCAAGTAAATAATCTATAATATGTAAAAGAGTAATTAATTCTACATACAAAGAAAAAAAAAAAAGG
>QKYT01000051.1:0-19228 GCA_003550305.1 Glomus cerebriforme | reverse complement strand
AAAAAAAAAAAAAACTGGGGATAAAAAAATTTATTACCGAAAATATTAATTAGAACAAGAAGAGGAAACGTGAAAACATTTTCGTTTGTCGTCAAAAAAACAATTTCAATTTTCGTTTACTATGTACTTTTATTCCCAAGAGGAGATGATGGCTGGCATATAAATATACCACTAATAGGATCTCAAAAAAGGAAAAGAATAATTCATTTTTTTCTTTCGTTATTTTTAATTTTAAATTTCTTTTTTTTTCCTAAAGGTTTTATTAATCTTTAAATTCATTCCATTTAAAGTTACATAACCTGTTTCAATAGCGGCAGTGAAACATTGCTTTTCCTCGAATTCTGCAAATGCGCAGTTCTAAAAAAAGAAGAAGCGCATTATGTAAATATAAACGCAAGGGGAGTGGAGGGTGTTTTATTTTTTGTTGTTACCTTATTACGGATAATTCTAATGAATCTAACGGGACCAAAATTCCCTTCTAAACATTGTTTGAGTTGTTGTACATCAATATTTTCTTTACCGATACCCACGTAAATTGAATTGAATCCTCTGTATTCTCCAAAAAAATCTCCATTATTATTATTATTATTATTATTGATTTCATTCGATTCATTATAATTTCTTGAATAATCATTATTATTTGGAAATGGAGTTGATGTCGATGATAAATTATCGGTTTGTTCGAATGAACCGAAATTATTATTTCTATTATTTGGAAATTCGTTGATGATGCAAGGAACGTTAGTGGTATTCGTACTAGTATCAACAAAATTATCATTTTCTTTAATTTGTGAAGAAGAATATTCTTTGATTTGTGAAGAAGTATAATGATTTTGTGAAAAGTTTTCTGAATATGAGAATCCAGTATCTTGATCATCTTGTTCATTTTGATCGAATGTATAATCATTTCTTTTGTTGTTCTTGATAGAGGTAACATTTCCAAATTTCATATTATTATTAACCTTTTCTTTCCCATTTGATCCTTTTTTTTAAAAAATAATAAAATTATTAAATAATAAATATAATAATTAAATATAATAATTAATATAAATTAATAATTATAAACTTAAATGTTATAAAAAAATATTTAAAAAACATTACCTTTAACTAAATCTCTAAAACTCTTTACAAAACAAATTTCATCACGAATACTTTCTACATCAGTTTGCATAGCATCACATTCCATACCTCCTTTATTGGTTTGTTGTTGCTCCTGATGATTACTATTTTTAGTATCATAATTATTACCGAATTTTTCTTGAAATTCTTTTGAATTTTTTAATAATTCCCTAATCAAAGATCTTTGAACAGAAATTAATTCATTTTGAGCTGCTGTTATTTGATGATAGTTTAAAAGTGAATAACTTTTATTATTATCTAAACTATTTTTATTATTTTCGCATCCATTACATAATGTAGGCGAAGAAATTTCAGAAACATTATCACCATTCATGTTTAAAAGAAAATTTGAGGGATGAAAATACTTTAACTGTTTAAGTTATTCACGGATACACGAAAGTTGTGGGAAAAAAAACAATATTTGATAAACTATTAAAAATTCCGATAAGAAATATTTTTAATAACCCTTTTTTTTCAAATGTTTTAATTTATATTGATCAAATGAAAAAAAAAAATAAAAAAAAAATTTTATTATTCGTTATTTTAATAAATTTCAAATAATGTTCTTATGTAATCCCGTCAAAAAAAAAAAACTTTAAATAGACGGAGGGAAAAAAAAAAAAAAAATTTTTTTTTTGTAAGCCACAAGTTCCGAAATTCACATGACCAGTTTGAAACTCCTATTGTTACTGCGTAAAAAGACGATTAGGATGTTCATGTGGATGTGTGTGACGATAAACAAAGGTTTGCTTTACGTGGGACGAGCCAATGCTTTGAATCAAATTTTCTTTTTAATTTTTCTTTATAAAGACAACAATAAATCAAAAGTGAATGTCATTATATTAAGGAACAAAAGAATAAAGAATATACCGATATATTATATATAATAAATAATATTAATAAGATGTTTTATGATCAATTAATTAACCTAAATAATTTAACCATTATTTACTTTAAATAGGTTAAAATAGTTTGATCTAACTCTTATTTATTTTAATAGTTTCCAAAAGCATCATTAAATTGGAACTTTTACATAATCAATAGAATTTGTTAATTGTTACCATTTGTACATATTGGTCTTCCTATTCCTATTTGATACTATAAATATTTTCATACTATTCCAATTTAAAATTATTTTTAGAACCTGTTTTTGGTAATTTGGATTTAATATTTTATCCAGTTTTTTTTTTTGAAAAACAGGTTAAGGTTATGTTGATTTGTAATAAATATAAGATAAGGTGCCTTTACAAGTAATTGTAACGTGTCAAATAATATTTCGTAACACGAATGAACGGTTTATTGATTTTTTTTTTTCTTTTTTACTACTGAAGAATGCGGCCAGAACGAAAAAAAACCATCCAACCCATAATGAATCAGATGGTAATTTTTACAAAAATATACATTATATTTAATATTCATTATATTCATTGAAAAAATGTATTATTGCTATTAATTTTTTTTTCTTTTCATTTAGTATTCCATATAAGACATAATGAAAACATGAAAAGTGTTAAAAAAGGTTTGAAAGAGTAACGTAATACGCAATTCATCAATTACCATTTCTTCCATTCACAATAATATGCAGATCTTCAATTACAACGTAATACAATTAACACAATTAACACAATGACATATATTTCTCAATTTTTGGATTTAATCTGTAATGTTTACCTCGTGTTTACACCTTTATACCCGTTGGCTTTTGTGTATAAAAAAAGCTCACTTTCAGTTATATATTTGAATAATTTGGAAGTTTTTTTTTTAAAAAAAAAAAAATAAATAAAAAATTTACACTAATTTATAACAAAATATGAAGGAGGATAACCTTCGAGATATATCAAATGAAATATTTTCAAATCATAATGATGAATCAAATAATTCTTTAACTCAAATTCCACCAGAAATTCTTGAATTAATTTGTGATTATTTATGTCCTAAAGATCTTTTTTCTTTAACTTTAGTATGTAAACATTTACGAAGTTTTTTATGGTCATTTACTTCTAGTATGACACAACAAATTTGGCATAATGCAAGAATCAAATTGTCAATCGTTGGTGAATATAAAGGAATCCCTCCTCCTCCTGAAGGAATTATGTCTGAACAACAATATATTTGGTTGATTCATTTGGTTGATGCTTGTCAATTTTGTGGAAATAAACGAAGAGGTGCTTCAAAGATTTATTGGCCTTTTAAAATGTATAGTTGTGTGAATTGTATTGATTCTCGTATTTTAAGGTATTGTAATTTTTAACATGAATTTTCTTCAAGATTTATTATTATTATTAACATAAAAAATCTCTTTTTATTTAGTAATGAATCGGCAAAACAAAAAGGTGTTTCATATACCGTATTTGATGTTTTACCTCATATTGTTCTTTATCGTAATAATAATGGTTCAAATTTTGATAGTAAATTGGATAGATATTGTTTAAAAAGTGAAGCTTTAGAAACTCAAAAAGAATATGAAGGAATTGTTAATTTTGAGGAAAGAATAAAATGGATTGAAATGAAAAAACGACATCAATTAATGATCAATGATAAACTGGTTCAATATACTCTTAGAGAAGAAAGTAAAATTCAAAGAATTTGGAGAGAAGAATATCGTTCAAGATTCGGCTTTGATGTTAATTGTTAAGGTTTTTTTTTTTTTATTATTTGATATTTTTGATTTGAATTCAATATAAATATTTTCTAGAAAAAAAAATTTGTATAAAAATAAATCATTTAATTTTTTAGTAATATTGCATTATTATATATATATAATAAAGAAAATCATTTTATCATTTTAACGTTTATAGGAATTTTTTTATTTAAAGGTATTTTATTCGACATTCAATTTTGATCTCATTTTTTTAAAATCACGCATTGACTAAATTCACGTGACTGGGCGTAAAAAAATTTTCTGGATGCTGATTAAGGATCAGATGTTACGCGGATCAAAAAAATGTACCGAAATTTACCGGTCTTATCATTTTATCAATGGATTTTTTAAAGTGTATCATATTTCGATCGTTTATAAAGTATAATCATATTGTTCTATTGTTCTATTTAATCTCTCAGAGATAATCATGAATATCTAATTCTAAATATGTTCCTAAAGATTTACCATAAAAATTGTCATTATTTACAACACGTGATATGATGGCGATTTTTGTGGAACTTGAAACGAGAATTGTCTGATGAACCGGTTAAGAGACGGGTGATTATATATTTAGTTTGATAACATTTTTTTCATTGCTCTAAAAAATATTTCATTTTCCTTTTAATTTTTTTTTTATATAAAAAAAACTTTTTTTTTTTCCAAAAGTTTTTTAGTGAATTATAAACATCAATTTGTTTGTTTTGTGGCTTATATTTTGGGAACAATCTATCAAAAAAAAAATAACTTTAAAAAAATATATATATAATATAATAATGGCGTCAACATTACCTTTTGAAATTTTAATAGAAATTTTTGGTTATCTTCATCCAAAAGATCTTTATTCACTTTCATTAGTATGTAAACGTTATCGTACATTATTATGGTCAAAAACATCAACTACAACTCAAGATATTTGGCGTATTTCAAGAGTTCGTCATATATTATATCCAACTTTTGGACCTCCTGAAAAAATGTCTGAACAACAATATAATTTTTTTTTAGCTGTAGTAGATTCCTGTCAATTTTGTGGTGAATGTTGTAGGGACAAGTTAACTATGCATTGGGAATTTCGTATATTTTGTTGTGATGAATGTTTATTAAAAAGATGTATTAGGTAAGCTGAATAATTTTATTTGTTTGTTTTTTTTAAAAAAAAATCTAATTCATTATAATTCATTTCTTTCTTTCTTTCTTTCTTTTTTCTTTTTTTATTAAAAATTTCATCAAAAAGTCGAAGTTCACTTATGAATGAATGGAAAGTATCAGAAGAATTATTAGCTTGTTTACAACAAGTCATAACACCTCCAAAATCAAAACAAAAATTATATTTAGTATCAGATATAATAAAAACATTATCTGAATATTATGAAATTGAAGATGAAATTCAACAATTAAATTGGATACATGAAAAACAATTATATGTTGATAATATGATTAGAGAACATAAAAAATATAAATCTCAATTTGAATTAATTAAGTATAGTAGTAATGAAAGGATTCAAAGATTATTAAACAGATTTAAATTTCATAAATATACTTCAACTCAAGTTTAGGTTTTATAGGTTAATGAATTTTTGGTTTTTTTTTTTTTATCTCATATATGTATTTAGTTATAATTAATTTCATTGTATAAAAATAAATTGTATATATCATTTATCATCATTTATTTAATATGTGTTCTATAGATTTATAATTAATTATTAGATGGGAGATAAAAGTATCGGTCAAAGATCGTACCCCGTTTAATAACTATAATTTATATAAATGATCTCGATTACAACTATATTATTTTCGTAAATTTGGAATTTTTACCAAAATTTGAATTATACCATCAGTAAGATGTATTTTTTTGTGTTAAATGGAAAAAAGTGTGGAACGTTACTATTTGTTCAGAAATGAACATGAGATTTCTGATGATCGGATTGTCGTGTAATCAAAAATATCACCCCGCCAAAAATTGGATCATTACTGTTAAAATTTTGTCAAACGAGCTTATCAGGTTATATATAAGTCTAAGAATATGTAATATGTAAACAAACCGATCGCCGCATATATTATTATATATCAAAATATACACGTTTAGAATCATGAAATTTGCGGAACCCCCTTTCTTACAATGACAGGTAATCAATCGATCCACTTAGTATGCGCAAAAAAAAAAAAAAATTGCAATGATGTAATGATGCAACATTTACGAGATCATTCCATATATATTTTCAAAGTTACGTTTAATAATATTTTTTCCTAATTGTTCAAACTGATATAAGATCCCCCAAATATACATACATATTCTATCCAAAAATAAGTTACAAAAAAAAAAAGAAAAATCAAACCATCCAATCGTTCCTAAAAAATTAAACCATCCAATCATTCCTAAAAATTAAAAATCAAACCAACCATAGTATAGAATATTAGAAATGAGCTGACATTGCCCTACTAAGGAATAATCACGGTTTCTATACAAATTCCAACCATTTCTCACATGACTTTGGGATCAGTTTAATCGCACGAAAGACAAAGTTACTTTGTATTATAGATCTTAATCGACCAAAAATAGCAATCAGAATTCAATCAGCAAAAAAAATTTTGGTAAAATAGTAGCGTGCAAGTTATTTACAATTTTAATAAATAGTTCGGGACTGTGATAGTGATAAGAACAGTAAGTTGAATATAACGAAATGCTTGTTACCCAATAATTTGTTTATAAATGAAATATTAGAAGATTGTAATTAGAATAGCAGATAAAATCATGTGCCATTTAAAATCATATGCCATTAAAAAAGAGAAGCAAATAATATAGAATGATTTAATTAAAAATAAAAGAATTCATTAAAAAGAAGAATAATAGAACAGTACTAAAAGAAAAAACAAATCATTGTTTAAATATAGACAGAGTAATAGAAGGAAGAATTAGTTGAAGATAATGATGAGAAATGGGCAAAATATAAGAAATTAAATGAAATATTTAAAGAATAAATGTTAATTAGAAGTAAAATACATAAATAAATGGAAGGTTAACATGTTGAATTTTTAACTAGATCAAATAAGATATGTAAAGATAATAATATATTAAAAGATCCAATACTGTAGATAATATGGAGGAAGTGACCGAAGAGTAAGTGTAAAATGAATGAAAAGAATAAAATCATAGTAGAAAAAGATTTAGAATAAGTATTGATAAAAAGAAGGAAAAAATTGAGACAAACAGATAGATACGTGATATTATGATGACAAAAGTTTAATAATGATTTTTTTTGAAAACACCCTCTGCGTCTTTTTACGATGTCAAACTAGAGTCAAGCTCAACAGAACTTCTTTCCCGCTGATTTTGAAAGCAAAAGGCAGGATTAATAAGAAGAAGCGAGTATTGGATTTGATGTATCATTTGAATAGTGAATGTGCGTGTATTAGAGGAAGCATAAACATAATTTATATTATACAATGTATTTACATTTAAATTAGCCATTTTTCTAAATGCATATGTGTTCCCAAGTCAAAGGGTAGTTCAGCATTCGTTTGATCAAACATCTCGTTTCTTCCAGATTAAGATTTAATGTCTAACTTATATACATCAAACTCAGTTTAAACTCAAAAGCTTGTTTTAAGCTGAACTAAAGCTCAAATTTAACATCCCTTGTACATTTACAACAAAAAAATTAAAATTTATTAAAAATAAGGTTTACTTTTTTAAATATAAACAGTTATTATTTTAGAAACAAACGCGCTTATATACACCATATACGAAATTTAGCAACTGTTCGAACTTTAATCGGCCAGATCAAGTTCAACGTAATTTTAGTCGAAAACTTAAATCGATAGGAGCATAATATTTGACATAATAATAATAAGATACGCTAAATTAGCACCTTAATACTACCTTAACCAAAAAGAATTTATTCAAGAAATATAGTATATAAAAAAACATAAAATAGAAATTTTCTACGTAAATGAACTCTAAAATATTTTATTTATGCATAATTATCTTCAAATCCAAATCTTTCAAATCTTCAAATATAATTTTACAATCCGAACAACCTGAATGTTCTTTGGGAACACTTAAATATTTTGCATCTATTATAAATTTAAAGAGATAATTTTAATAATTTTTAGCAAAATACTTGAAATAAGAAAAATAAATAAATTTACCTGATTTTAAAATCATAAATGACTTTGAATTCACAGGTGCCGGTAAATTTGGTAAATTAAGGAATTTACTTTTATATTTTGCTTGAGAAAAAAATATTTGTGGTTTTGATGGTGGATCTTTCATTATTACCTCTCCATCCGTTCCATCATTCATATTATGTGATGATCCTTGAAGTTTTTCGTATAATTCTGTATGCTCCTTAAAATTATAAGAACCTTGGTCTTTTTTTTTATACATAAAATCTCGTAACATATTATAAATTTGATTAGTATTTGGTCGATTTTTTATATCAGCATCCCAACATTTCTGAATTAATTTCTTCAAAGGTTCTGGTGTTCCATTTCTGATATTTGGGCGATCTCCATAACAAATATTAAGTGCAAGATTAATATTATGTGGTACATTTTGATATGGTCTACTTCCAGAAAGTATTTCATTGATAATAATACCAAAAGAATAAATATCAGATTCCTTTGTATATTCTTTACCATTCCATATTTCAGGTGCCATATATGGCATTACTCCATAAATTTTCTTTCCTGGAACTGAAGAATTTTCATATGCTGGTTTGCAAAATCCAAAATCACTAATAGATATCTCAATCCTTTTTTTATCATTAATAGAATATAAAATATTTCCCAGATGAAGATCTCTATGAATTATATTATGATTATGAATACAGTCAAGTCCCAAACAAATACGTTCTATAATATATAATTTGTCTTTTAATGTCAATGAATTATAATTTTTATCAAGAAAAGAGCGTAAACTGCAATCTTTCAATTTAAGTACTAATGCATAATTATTAGAATGAAGATCTTGCGTAATTCCATAACATTCAATTATATACATATAATAAGAAGTAGGAAATTTGTTCAAAAATCTTAACTATAAATTATATATATATATATATATTATAAAAGGAAAAAAAAAAAATTAATATAAATCATATAAACCCTAATGCGATATTATTATATGCATTTAACATACCTCATTTAGAAAATCTTCACTTATATCCGTTGAATTATTTAATATTTTTAAAGCAACTTTAAACGATCCAGATCTTTTCCATTTATTAGATTCTTGATCCCACTTTTCGATTCGTCCGTCTCTCCAAGTGGCTGAACATACTTTAGCAAAACCCCCAGAATCTAAATAATTAATATTCGTAAATTTATCATATGGAATCCATTCTAAAACATGATTGCTACAAGCTGAAGTTTGATTATCTCGTATTAATTTATCAATTTCTTTATTTCCACTAGTCCAATTACCAAAATCTTGTTGAAATCGGTTTGAATTGCAAGATGAACACCAATGACGAATTTTCATTATTTGAGAACATCCTTTACATCTTCCATGAAGCATACGATATTTTTCTTCTTCAGTTTCATTAATATAACATTTTTTACAATGCCAATCACGATTGATTTTTTGATTACATTTTTCACATAAAATATTGTTATAATCCTTATATCTTATTTTTCTCTCATCTTTATCTAAATCATAATCCGATGATTTAAAAATGATATCATTTTTCTGATTATTAATAATATTTCTTCTTATCATAATTTCTCGAATAATTCGAATAATTTATAATTTTATAAAAATTCGGTCGATTATATACATATGTATATGTATATAAATGTATGGTATATACAGTATATATAAGATATTTTAATCCGAAAAATATATAAAAAAAATACGTAAAATTTTGATTCTTAAAATTCCCGGAGAAAATATTAAAAAATTCAAAGGATTTTCTTATGAGAAACCCAATTTTCTATTTTTTTTTACTGTGACGCAAATGCAACTGGATGCAGGATGCAAACTCGTTTATTATTCAAGCGATTCTAACTATTCATGTATGGAACTTTCCATTTTAAGAAATTTCCGCCCCAAAAAAAAAATTATATTGTGATTTAGATAAAAACTCTGACTGGGATTCTTCCACGATTTTTTCATAAACAATTCGAAAAGGTAAAATGTCGTCACTATAAAAATGAAATGTTGTTAGCTCGTCGGAATTTTCTCTTCGGATATTGTTGATTCTATTATTCTTTCAACAACTATTTTAAGAAACAAAGAAACAATCATTTTGTTCAAAAATTTTATATAGAAGAAACTCATTCCATTATCTTTTGTATTAAAGACCCCTTAGCCACAGCCATGCAGATCGATGCAGCTAGTTGGGTGAATAAAGATGATTAAGGAGATAATGTTTCCGTAGTTGTACAACCATTTTTTTGGTTACTGTAACACAAAAATTCGATCCGCAAACAAGAAACAAATCAAACAATTTTATTGAAATATCCGGTTGCCTATCTACTGAACCTTTATTTCTTCAGCATCATTAACATCAACCTGGTATTCGAGTGGTATTCGTCGATCATTGACATTTTATATGGTTTTAACTATGATTATGAATAGAAATAATATTTTAAAAATTAATTGATAACGAATTTAATTTCAATTGGCGGATATTTAGATATTTATCTGTTGCATCTATCAATGAACCTGAATCACGTGCTCAGTAATTTCAGCCAGAATTAGAGCAAAATTTAACAAAAATTGACAATATAAAAGTCATGTTCATCGCCAATTAACTAGACTCATTTCTTTGAGATCAGTAAATAAAAATATGTCAATGAACCACCAATCAAAAAATTGATTAAATTTTTGGTATCAAGTAAATAAAATACTATTTATAACACGATAGAAAGTCGTATACTATACGTCTTTGTGCAACAAGTCATAATAACATAATGCTTTCTTGAAAAGGTAGTTAATTAAAGACGACCTTTGTCAAACATTGCAGAAATTTTGTTTTGTTACGGTTAAACAGATAAATTTATCGTTTAAATAGTCAATTTATTACATAAATTTCTCCAATTTCTTTTATACTGTATTAAAAAAGAATAATGAATAATCACAATCAGCAAATATTAATGTCCAAATTCAATATTCTGATGAATTTGCACAACAACTACAACAGTAAGAATGTGACGATAACACATATGATGAAGTGATCAAAAGAATCTAAATAAATTTAAGACACGAAATCAAATGCTTGAAACGAATCATCAAACTTTACAAAACCAAAATAATGATCTAAAAAAAGAAATTGTCAAATATCAATCAGCTTTAGATGAAGCAACAAATAATAACACAAATTATGAAGAAATTATTAATCATCAAAACGAAAAGATTAAAGAATTAGAAGAGAGTTATTATAATCTTTTATTAAAAAATCAACAGCTTGAAAATGATCGGCAAAACTCAAGTCCAAGAAATTCTGCTGGTAAATTATGAAGAATTTATCAATCAACAGTAAAAGATTAAAGAATTAGAAGAGGAGTATAATAAACTTCTATTACAAAATCAAACGCTTGTAAATGTTCTGGAAAATTTAAGTTCAGGGAATGCTGCTGGTAAAAACGTAAATTATGAAGAATTTATCAATCAACAGAAAAAGATTAAAAAATTAGAAGAGGGTTTTAATAATCTTCTATTACAAAATCAAAAACCTTGAAAATGTTTGGCAAAATCCAAATCCAAAAAAAATCTTGGTAATAACGCAAAACATGAAGAAAATATTAAACAACAAAAAGACGTAAACATAAAATAAATTATGAAGATATTCAATTGCAACTTGAATATCTAAAAAAAAGGCGAACGAATTCAATAGTGATTATTTAATATTAATTAGCTTCGTTTACTTATTATTTGTTATTGCTTTTATCATATTATTATAACAAATAAATTATTAATTTCTAATGTGTTGAGAAAGCACTAAAAATTACTGAATGACGCGTGTAGGTTCAATTTCCATGGTTCAATATAATCTTTGAAAATAAATTTAAAGAAATTTAACACGCGCGCAGTCTGATAAGAATATACGACACCAAAAGAAAGCAAGAAACTTTATTTATAAATTAAAAATCTATTCATATATTAAAAAAAAAAATGATACAAATAAAATATTTCTTACAAAAAGGAAAATATTTAAGTAAAACGATTTTAATTTAAGATTTAATACATTTAATACGAGAGAAATCGATACTATTTCAATAATTGATCTTGGAACTTAGAATTATAAAGAAATTGCTAAAAATTTGAAATATTTTACGTTATAAATCATTATATAACACCATCAAATCTTTATAGTGACCATTTCTCGTGGATTGAATTAACTCTTAATTTCGAATCTAAATCAATTGCACAATCTAAGCATTCGTCAGGTCCAGATTTGCTTACTATTATAAATTTTTTTTTTTTTTTTAAAAAAAAAAAGAATTTAAAGATTATTAATAAATACTGAACATAAAAAATCAAAAAAATATATATATTATATAACGTTATAATCACCTTTTTCTGTTTTTACATAAATGATGGAAGATTTTGAATAATTTAATTTTTTTACATTAATGGGTTTGCTTTTTTCTTGTGATTCTGGTGGAAAGATCATTATTGTATTTTCATTAATTAAGTCATATGATGATTCTTTATGTTCTTCATATTGTTCTGTATACTTTCTATAATTATAAGGATGTTCTTTATTATTTTCATTTTTCATATATTTAAAATCGCGTAACATGTAACAAATTTGGACAGTATTTGGTCTATTTTTAGGATTTTCATCCCAACATTTTTGAATTAATTCCCTCAAAGGTTTTGGAGTTATATTTCTAATATTTGGACGCAATCCTTCACAAATATCAATCGCGAGATATTCATCATATGGTAAACTATTAAACGGTCTATTTCCAAAAATTATTTCATTAATAATTATACCTAATGAATATATATCAGAAGCTTGAGTATATTCATTTCCACGTAAAACTTCAGGTGCGATATATGGAATGATTCCATAAATTTTTTCTTCAAGTATCATTTCATTTGCTGGTCTGCAAAATCCAAAATCACTAATAGATATATCTGACTTTTTTTCAAAGGAATGTAAAATATTTCCCGAGTGAAGGTCTCGATGAATTATATTATAACTATGAATACAGTTAAGTCCTAAACAAATACGTTCTATAATATCTAATTTGTCTTTTAATGTTAATGTATTATAAGATTTATCAAGAAAATCGCGCAAACTACAATCTTTTAATTTAAGTACCAACGCATAATTATGAGTTTTAGGTTCTTGTGTAATTCCATAACATTCAATTATATGTTTATAATAATAATTAGGAAAATTTTTCAAAAACTTTAACTATTAAAAAAATATATATATAAATAAATTAAATTAAATTAAATATGATAGAAAAAAAATAAAAAAAAATAAAGAAACTTCTTATATACCTCATTTAGAAAATCTTCGCTTAAATCCTTTGAATCATTTAATATTTTCAAAGCAACTTTGAATGTCCCGGATCTTTTCCATTTATTAGATTCTTGATCCCACTTTTCGATTCGTCCATCTACCCAGGTTGCCGAATATACTTCAGCAAAACCTCCTTTAGCCATAAAATTTATATCCGTAAATTTATCGTATGAAATCCATTCTAAAATATGATTACTACAAGCTGAAGTTTGATTATCTTGTATTAATTTATCAATTTCTTTATTTCCGCTAGTCCAATTACCAAAATCTTGTTTAAAACGACCTGGATTACAAGATGAACACCAATAACCAATTTTCATTGCTTTTGAACATCCTTTACATCTTCCGTTAAGCATACGATATTTTTCTTCTTCAGTTTCATTATTATAACATTTTTTACAATGCCAATCACGATTGATTTTTTGATTACATTTTTCACATAAAATATTGTTATAATCCTTATATTTTATTTTCCTCTCATCTTTATCTAAATCATAATCCGATGAATTAAAATAAATGATTTTATTTTGTTTTTTATTACCGGTATTATGAATGTTTTTGTTTTTTTTTGACAAAAACATTATTACTTCTTATTACAGTAATATAGTTAATGTAAATTAATCTTAAAAAAAAGGGTTGGTTATTAATCAATTTAGGTAAAGTTCACGTAAAAAAAAAAAAATAATAAAACATTAGTGTAAAAAAAATGAATAGGATGAAGTAAAACCCGTAAAAAAACGTCCTTTAATATGGAATATTATTTGGAAGGGTTTAACCATATTTATTCTTATTTTATTATCACACAATACACTTGAATGCAAGTTAATGCAACTCGGTTCAAAATGAATGATGAATGAAATTCTAATTTTGTAGACTCATTTTCTTAACGGAAAGTAAATTTGAAATTTAGAATTATCCTTATATGTGAATAACCACCTTTTAAGTACATATTTTATCAATTTTTTCTTTCTTTCTTTTTTTATTATTATTATTATTATTATTATTATTGTTGTTGTTGTTGTTGTTATTATTATTTATTATTTATTTATAACGAGAAACATATACGGATTCCGGAATTAATGGTGATCTACACGATTCCGCATAACCGAGGCCAAGCCTCATCGCAATTTTCCAAAAAAGTAAGAAAAACAATTAAGAGTTTAATATAGTTACTGTGCCGGCAAAAATAAATCTGAAAAGTTCCTGAAGAATTTTTTTGCAAACGAGATAAGAAAAACTTTGTATCATATAAGTTTATACTGTCTCAAATAAATTAATGCAAATATTTAAACCAAAAAAAAAGAGATTCTTTATTCTTAATAAGAATTTACAATATATATCGTTCCTTTTATATAACGATTAAATAAGATAACAATTTAATTTACGGAAGGTCTAATAAGAGTATTATTATTTCCAATTTGATTAATTTGATTGGTTGGGCAAATTACAATGCAAATGAGTAAATTGATGTCATTTGATATCATTTCACAATGATTCTCGTAATAATTTTATATATATAAATGGACGGGTCAACTAGCTCCAAGGCGCAGGTATCCCGGTCACTATACCGAAGATTTTGTCAGGTATTAATCCTTTCATACAAATTAATACTAATATATATATCATATGCAATAATATATATATATATATAATTGGATAAATTAAATATCTTTTGTTTTGCAATTGGAAAATAGATTTCGGGTTGGATGTCCAAAAATCATTGTAGATCTGAAAATTCCTTCTCCGTTAAGGTTTACGCCAGTTGTCCCCGTCTGCCTTATTATTAGCCTAAGACACGTTTTAATCAGGTAATGGCACAGAGAGCGATTCGGCTTATGACGTGTTTAATATCATTTTTATATCATTTTTATATCGATGATTTTTTACCCTAGCATGATAGAATCGTTTAATGTGTTTAGCGACAAATTCTTTGACATATGATATGATAAAAAAAAGTATACAATTAACATCATAATTTAATGAAGCTTTAGAACGTTGCAAAGTACTGTACATACTACTTTTCTTAAAATTTGTAAAAAATTATATTGTCAATACACTTTCATTACACTTACATCAGTTTTAAACTCATGAACAAACTTTACATAAGATTATCAAATCAAATTTCTTACGTGTTTGTTTTTGGTTGATGTTATTAAAATGTGGCTTTGCTATTTTAATGGCGAGGCTTTAGGAATACTAAGCCACTGAATTATAAATGTTACGCAACATGGAATTATTTATACTTTTTTTTTCTTAATATTGAAATTTTGTTTATATGAAATCATACATTCGTTATAAGTTATAAACATTTTATCATATTATTTAACGGAAACTCTTCCGTCTATTTTATTCCCGTTGTTATTTCATCTTCTAATCTAATTTAAGATTTAAACCAAATATGATCGTTTATCATTACTTCGGAATTCGGATACCATACATATATTTAGTATAGTGTCATTGTGTCCTAAAAATTTAAAGTTTATTATTTAGCCTTTACCGTGGGCAGTGAAATAATCATTACCAGTTACGCCATTATTAGAAATTACTGTACATTACGTTTTAGGAAACGGTATTAGTATTAGTAATATTAATAATTACTGATAACCTATTAAGCATAATTCTGGCTAAAATTATGAATGTAATTTTAGCTAATATGTTACATGATTGGAATTTTTTCACTCATTGGATTGAGAAGCTTTAGATATAGAGATGAGATTTAGTCTTTGATCTTCATATGATTCGTAGATATAAAGAATCAACCTTATACATTGTCGGTTAGTCGATTCGAACTAAAAGTTTCAGTATTGGAGAAATATCTTTACACAAATTCAAAATAGGAGAGATATCGTTATCAATTCACGTGTTCTTATCTAAATATTTCGTAATAAACGCGTGTTTAACAAATCGACAGGATCACAGGAACCGTGCATTATATTAAAAGTTAAAATAGTACATCTTTAGCTACAGCTTTATAAAAAAAAAGAAATGAGTTTCCTTATTTTCCTTATTATCCTTATTGTTAAAAATGTACATCATTTAAATAATTTACTAAATATTGCCATATGTTAACAAATCTCCCAATTTAAAGTATATATATGATTTTTACTAATTATTAAATGATCTTTTGGAACAAAGGACCTTTTTTTTTTATTATTAAAATTTATTTTATTCTTATTTTATTTTTTATTATTATCATTTTTTTTTTTGTATATTACTTTTGATGACGTTATCAACTCTTTTATAGTTACTTATATATCTTTTTGTGGCATTATTGAAATCAATATTATGCGCATCTTGCATATAATCATATAATCAATATAATCAATGTTATTGTATAATAATAGTAATTATAGTAAATTTTTTTTTTATAAGAATCTGGTTTTCTCCTACATTCAAACATAAACTCTTTCTTTCTTGTCGTAAATTCTTATAATAAAAAAAAATTTTATTTTTTTCTCTCTCTCTCTCTCTCTTTTTTTATCTACTTCAAAATGGAAATTTACAAAACGTATAACTTTGATACAAAATATCAACGAATATCTTCCGCTGCATACCTTCGAGAATTATTATATTCTATGTTTACTATGCTTCAACAAACAAGAGTACCATACGTTCCTCATCAAGTACCAAAATTTTCGAGACCTAACGTAAGTCAACGAGATTCTGTAGGTTATCAAATTCTTCTTACATGGCAAGAATTTCATGAAAAACTTTTACAAAGTTTGGATAAAGAAAACATTTCTTCATGGACACTTGAAGAATTATCAATTTGGTGGGCTATGACAAGATTTCTTCATGCATGTTTAATGGAACTGGCATCTAAAAATGGTTGGGGAGCTTACTTTAAATATAAGGAAAATTCGGACAACCTTTTAAAGCAGTTTAAAAATTGTGAAAGTACATTTGATACTGATTCATATTATGCAAGTTCGATTCACCTGAATTATAATGAATTATTTGGCGTGTGTAGTCCTTGTAATTTGGAGAAAGTTAAAGGTGTTATTCCAGTAATAGAGGGAAAGGTATTATTAAATTCTCAACATGATTTTAATTATTTATTTGGTATTGAAGAAACTTTTCTTGATAGAGGAACTAAAGTATCTCAAGAAAATCTTGAAGTTAAAAATTTAAAAAAATTAGTTGGAATGGTACAAGACCATATTAAACCATTGAAATTATTTTTACAAAAGTAGAAGAAAAAATTTTTAGTTATGTATTATATTTATATAGATTACTTTTTCACCTTTTCACCTTTTTTTTTTTTTTTTTTTAATTTTTTAATAGAAAAAAAAAATTACATTTTTTTTTAAAAATTATTTTTCTGGCGCATGATGGCGAAATTTTAGTAAATTTAGTAATAATTTAGTTAAAATAAATATTCGGTTAAACATCGGCCGATGATAATCACAAGACACAAACCCATACCAATTTCCTTTTTTGTTCAAATACTCCGTCTAAATGAACCACATAAAGAAAGTTTTCCGTAAATAAGTTTATTAAACAAAAAACTAAATAACGTAATTTATAATTTATGAATTTGATCGTGGCTTTGTGGCGTAATTATTGTATATTCGAAATTGTTGCCACAATGACTTTTAAATACTTAAATGTATATTGATTCCAAATTTAACAAACTTTAAAATTTAACAAAGAACAGAAAAAAAAAGAATTATACTCTGGCTAATTGACTTAACAAAGAAAAATAGAATTCGTTAAAAAAAATAAGACTCAAGCAGATGTTAGTATGTTACACTGTATCATTTAATTTGGATTTGATTGAATATTTGAATTATTTATTATTTTTTTTTGGGGGGCGCTTAGGAGTTCTTTTGGAATTTGTTGCCAATTTAGGATGGGCACCTAACAAATGGTAACGAAGTACACATATCCATTATCGTCCAGATTTGCGAGTTTCTTTTGCTACTATGAGTTTTGCTTAATTTAGTTTTTTATTTTTAAACTGATCATGATATTTGGCGGGCAAATGCATATAATGATTTTTTTGTACGACGTATCATTTTCTCTCCACGTGATTTTTGATCGGCATTATCAGCACTCGGCCGGTATTAAAAACTTTACCTGTGAATGGCGAATGCTGTAGTTCAAAAAATAGTTGGTGATACTGGAGAAAGTGATACCAATAACCAATTCTGGTAATTGATAGTTATTAAAAATATTTATAATATTACAAAAAGCTTTCTAAACATTCAGATTTTTTGAAAAAATTGAAAGAGAAAAATTTAAATTAAACTAAATAAACAAATAAAATAATACTTTGGAAATTTTATATGTTTATTAGTTTTCAAATTTTTTCAAAAAAGAGAGGTATATATTACTATATATTTATTAGATTTTAAATTTTTTTTAAAAATAAAAGGAATAGGAATATTAAATAAATAATTAAGTTAAACCAGCCTTATTTATTATTGATAATTACAGAAAAGAAAATTTTCTAAATATATCACAAGTTTATTATTAGTAAATCACTATTTACAGTTTATATATCAGTTATTTATATATTTAAAAATATTTTTATTAATAATTATATTTTATAAAATGGTATTATAGATAATTATTATTGCATATAAAAATTTTAACTTTTAAATACTTTTTAAATAATTTAAATAATAAATATATGAAATAAATATGATTGATACTAAAATTTTTTATGTAATAAAAAAGTAAAATTATTTTATAAAATCAAATTTTTATGATTTTTATAAAAAAAATAACTAAATAATAGTCTTTTTAACCTTAAAAAAATCTCTTCTATTTACAAATTTATATATATATATATATTTTTTTTGAAGACAAGCTGACTAAGCAATTGCATTTATTATAATAATTAAGCATATTTTACTGAACCATACATAAAATAATAAAAAGTAGTTTTGCAGAAATAAGTCCTCACACTATAAAAGTAAAAATGCCCAACTTGTCACACTTATGCTACATAGGTCCTCAGAGTAAGGTCATGTTGCCGAACCTC
>QKYT01000509.1:60284-80292 GCA_003550305.1 Glomus cerebriforme | reverse complement strand
AAAAAAAAAATTTTTTACGAATATAAAGTTAGAAAAAAAAAGTTTTATTTAAAGAAAATCTGCTGAAACATTAAATACTCATAATCTCTGAAATTTGTTACATTAAATCTTTAATAATTCCTAAATTAATATATTTTTTAATTATTTCCATGTTATTATCATTTATATCTCATTAACAATAATTAAAGAAAGTGATTTTCGCGATATACAACTTATAAAAAGGATTCTATCCTTCTAGAAGTAATTTTGATGGCTTATCATTAAAATGATATAATAATATTTCATAAATTATTTTTATGGCCAACGTATCCAATACCTCTTTTTCATTCAAAAATTTACCTTCAAACAAAATTTCAATACTTTCTAACATTGAAACCTTTTCAAAACTATTTCAAAATCATTATATAATAGTATCATTTGATTTATCTTATCTGTCTATCCCTATCCCTTTACATAAACAATATCCTAAATTACATTGTCCTTTAGTGCTTCATGCAATAGTTGATTTTATTTTCAGCTGATTTTAAATAGCATTCAAATGCTTTTTTGTTTCATCTCTATCTGTTCCTATACCATCATCACTAAATTTTGATAATCATCAACGGACAATCAATTGTCGGACCCTCTGTAGGTCGGACGTTAATTGTTTATATAAGGAATCGAACTGAATAAATATTTAATAATATATCTCACAATTATCCCACATTCCAACAACTAGACTATCTGATTTTTTTTAATTATTTACTAAATAATTTATCCAATAAAAAACAAAAAAAAAATAAATGACATCGTCCAATTACTGTTTATAAGCATGATAAACAGAATGCAAACACAAATTCTTAACGTAAATTTTCCATTTTTGATCTGTGATGGTCGTCGGACCTCTTGAAAATTAGTGATGATGATAATAAAAAAAAATTCTAAATTACATTGCCCTTCAGCATAAGCTTCAATAGCTAATCTTAAATGTCATTCAAATGCTTTTTTTTTTCATTTTTACTTACTCCACTTCCATATTGATATCAATAACCCATAGAATTTTATGCTTTTGGATAATATTTATATGGACGATAAAAAAAAATTTATCAGATTTCTATTGTAAAATTATTGAAACAAATGAATTTAATTATTTTGAGGAAATTTCAAGTGAATGGATAAAATACGAGCTTAAAAGTAATGATAAAAATCCAGAATATATTCTTGAAGTGATGGAAAATCACGAAGAAAGTAAATTTGGTTTACAAGTTTTATGAGATTTTTTTATCAATTTGGTATTGGTTGTACTCTGAATAAAGTCATTAGAATTATATTTGATTTCAGAATTTTGGACGGCACCCGAAATTTGAAAGATAATTCTAATCTTAGCAATGATAAATTCATAATATAGTCACTCAGAATAATTTGTTTCTAAGTGCATTTGTAATTATTTCATGTGTAATATATTACTGAATTTGTTATTTCGTATATAATAAAATATTGTCTGGATATTGCATTGATAGTCCATAATTTAAATTATTTTTAGCAAATTGCCAAGAACCAAAAAAAGTTACTTCTATATTTGCATTGAAATTAGGAGTAGCTTCTTTAAAATCTCTTATGACCAGTTCTAATTATAAAGTTATCACTAATTCACGAGCAGTATATCCAAGAATATTGTGATGCATTACCAATAGATCTTAAAGTTATCCTTCTTGTGAAGTTTTGGTCTGACGATTATCTGAATTTTCATATTTTTTATTGTTGCTTTACAAACAATGATTCAATATAATTATAATAAGTTGTACTTTATGTATCTATTCGTTTATGAGACTAGATACTATTTGATATTATAATTAATAATTGTACCAATTGGTTTACAAAACTTAAAAAAAAATCTTTTTTATTAAAAAATATATTAATAACTTATCAATCCAATCAATTGCAAACAATTCCAGATTGTTTACAAATTGATTTTTTAGAAACCTCTTTCATTCTAAACCCTAAATACTAAATATAATGTATAAAAGGAAAATTATTATTTTATAATATAATGTTTATAAATTATATTTGCTCTTTTTTTTTTGAAAAAATGATAATAAAAAATGTTTGAGGAAGTTGAAAGTTGAGAAGAAATAAAAGTTTTATTTTTATAGCCTGCTTTTAAGTAACATTGATCTTCTAGTTTATTATTAGGGCATATGATGATGTTGAGGAAGCATGACGTCACTTGAAATTTCTTCATTACTTTGATTCAGTAATCCGAGAAGCTACTCCGTCTAACTGTAGTTTTATGATACTTATGAAAAAAAATATATATATCAATATATGGATTTTATATTTTATTATGTATTAATAAAACAATTACCATATAAATATACTGCATCTTACCGATTATGAATACATTTACGAGTCGTCAAATTGTATAATTGTTTTAACTTTAATTTATTTTCAACCAAATCAAATATTTGTGAATTAAATAAATTTGGATACTCTAAAAAAACTTCTTCGATAGTTTCATCAATTAATCGCTCAATTGTTATCATAATGTGATCTATTATAATTTTCTTGCTCTAAAAAGTTTATTAAATCTATTTTAGAAATAAATAGTTGGATTTATTGTTTTATTTATTTTGTTGCTTATTTTTTTAAGAAAAAAAATTTTCCTTTTTCTTATTGTTTGTTAGAGTAGATAGTTAGCAAAATTTTTTCGAATGTGAATAATAAAAGAATTTTATTCTCTATTTATATTTAAATTTATCATTAAATATATGTGCAAAACTTCAAATATTTTTTTTTGTTGTTTTAAAAATAACTCTTTTTGATTGTAAAGATTTTAGAAAATTCTCTCTCGAATTCCTTTATTTAATTGCCTCATTAGCAGATCATTCCCTTTTTTTTTATGATACATAGTACCACATTTGACAATTCAGTTACCAAAGAAAGAGTGGCTGAATGATCGATAATAGAATTTGTTAACAGAAAGTTAAATATATGATTCTACAATCAATAAGGGTATTAAAAAACGGAATTATTTTCTCCAGTGATTATTATTGTTCTCTTTCCTATTTGGACTAGCTTTATCCTGCTGTTTTAGAAATTGAATAATGAATCTAAAATTTGAATGAAGAATCCATAAAGGACATAAAAAAACTACTAGTATGTGTTTGTTTGTGTGACACAGTTAAAATAATGGAAACATTGTTATTTTCAGTAACCAATTAAATTTTCCCTGAGTTTTACTTAATGTATAAACATTCTTCTTCATAGTGTATAAATATATTTAACAAAAAAATTATTTAATTTAATCCAAAACACAAACAATATATGTAATCCTTATTTTGTTATTTATTGATCATTTTTTTACACCATATTTACCAGTTTTTATGCTAAAATTCTAAAGGTTCAGTAATTGAAATAAATAAACCAGGATTTCTTTGTTTCTTGTAATTTTAATAAATAAAATTTAATCATAGCCATTTTGTAATTTGAAATGACTTCTTTATGTTAATTAATCAATCTGTTGAAGTGTATGCGAAAATTTTCTGTTTATTTTTATATACAGTACGTATAAAATATATAAGGCAAAACATATTGATTGTGCGACTTATAAGTATCTGATTATCTTTAATGTATTCTACAAATTAATTATTTCTAAAAATAATCTTCATAGCTTTCGTTCAAAGTATCATTCGAATCTTCATTGCTTTTGTTCAAAGTATAATTCCAAGCATCATACCAAAGATGTTGTCGTGGTTTGACTGGAATAACTTCGTTAGCTTTCAACTGATCAATCTTATATTTGAGTGGCGTATTTCCATTATATCGGAAAGTTGGCTGTAGACAAGCCAACACATACCTAAATAGTAAATCACCAGTAAATCCAGGAATTTCAAGTCTATTGGCAATATCATCAGCTTGCTGAGCACGAATCTCTGGTGAACACCAAATATCCTTAGCAACACTCCAACTTTGACCGCTAGTCTTTGCACCAATTTCAAGTGTAAATATATGCTTAGAAGTAAGCTCTAAACGTTTTGCACGTGGAATATGAGTATAAGTTCCATGATATCCAATGACATTATGGTCGAATGGGTGAAGTTTTAATGGATCATAATAGTATCCTGATTTATCACTAAAAAAAAAAATTTGTGATTAGTACTCATATGTATGTAATTATTATATGCTGTATATTATATGTTTTTTATAAATTTTACCTGTCATACTCGTTACTACTTAAATCTTCACTTGGGAAGATTGCAATAGATGCCCACCAATCAGCTCCTGGGTTGCAATTTTGATAGTCAATCATACATATAGTTGTAGCAACAGCAGTAATTGATAAATTTTTATTTACTGGAGAAGTAATAGTAATACCAGTTCTATTTCTTTCAAACTTCACACCATAAGAGGATTCAGGTATACCAAGGTCATCGAAAGATGGGATTCTTTTAGTACAAGCATAAATAGGCTCAAAAATAGCTCGAATATCCGGGTCAAGTATCCATTCATGAAGTAATTCTGATGAGAGTTCATATTTTTTATTTTCCTTTTGCAAAGATGGATTATCTTTGGTTATGTTATGAGCAATGGACAATAAATCTTTATCAAGATTTTCAAGCCGAGGATAATTATCAACAGCAAATTTGCGAAACCAGCCTTTAGTTAACGAAGTGCAAATCCTAACAAGTGCTGAACGATAAGAGGTTTCTTGGTTCTTGGAGATCTTTGGAATAAGATATCTTTCAAGGGCAATGACCATCGCTTCTTCTCTTACACAATTAAGCTGTTTTTGATAATCCATTTTTTGAAAAAGAGATTTTTCAATCATTGCTTTAGTCTATAATAGATGATATATTTTTAATATAAATTGTTAGTATCTTTGTTCTCACTACGAAACATTGAAATAAATGATTTAACAAAATTTTTATACTTTGTCATGCTTTAAATCTTCATAAATTGGACGATCCCCATATTTAACAAGTTCATATATATTATCATGAGGAACAATCCTATCTACAAAAAGATCATCATCACGATCTAGGAATTCTTCATTCAAGTTGATATGTGCAGCTGGTATACCTCGTATCATTTCAGTTTCCGTAATACGAGTCTTCAACATAAGTTCAGTTTGCTCATCATATGTTGGACTGCATAATGGTTGAGAAATTAGCTGATTATTATAATCCAATATAATTCTTAATGAATGCAAATCTGCAATATTCTTATAAAAATTATCTGCCCAATATATGTGGGATGTTTTTAAAGCTTCAAGAACTTTCAATGGAGCGACAATACATGGAAAGGGGATCAACATTCTATCTTTTACATCACAACATAACTCCAAAATCATTTGTGCACTTGTCTTTGAGGACTCTCTTTCTTGATCATTATAAAACTCTTTGAATTCAATTTTATCAACATTATCTTCAAGATTCATATAATCTTTCTTTAATAACCTGAGATTAATTTTATCAGATGCGATTTCAACTTCAAAGCTGATGGATTTATTATCTGCATTCGATTCAATACATTTACCAATAATTTTTAATCCAACACCCGGATAATAAGTTAATTTCATATTTTTAGCCATGAATTTGTTAATGAATAAAATACACTGTGAAGCGGTTGCAACGAAATCCCAATCATTAGGTTCACGGAAAGAAGGAACATGCCATTTTGCAGCACGAGAACCGATAAGCACAGGGTAACCCATGGTAGAAAAATCTGTTGAGTTGCCTTCATCTTTGACAATATTTTTCAAAATAGTTAACATTCCATCATTATTATAAGCAAGATCTCGACGCTCGACACTAGACATTTTTATAAATTTTAAGAAAATTGATTGAGACTGTAAGATTGAGTTGATATATTAAATTTAATATTAATAATCCAAATAATAGTAGTAAGTATGAGTAATATGGCGATAATCTAGATAATCTATATTAGAAGACGACAAATGTTTATACTATACATAAATCGCACAATAAAATTCAATAAAGTTGTTGTTTGAATAAAAAGAATTTAAATTTTTTTTATAAAATACAAATAAAACTATAAATGTATTAAGTTCGCGGATAGTTTACTCATATATCCGGATACAAATCCACGAAGATCGTTCTTAATGGTGGAAATACAGTCAAGTAAGTCAAACAATTAGATTGCAAACATAAATGAATACTCATATTAATTACTATTGTACTGAAGTTCTGAAAAGGTTTCGACTTAATTAATAATATTTTTTTTTTATTGTGATTGGATCAAGTCAAATACTTAAAAATAATGTGAACCAGACTAAATTTAGATCCGACCACGGGATTGAAAAGGTAACAACAAAAAAAAAAAGAAAAAGAAAATTTGCTTGCTAATGAAAAAAAGTCCAAATTTAATGCAATGCCCAAAACAATTCCCTTCTTAGAAATAATAAATAGTGGGTGGGAAATATCGTTATGGCCGGAAAATATTTTCATATGATACACAAATTTGATTTAGTCAAATAGGATCAACCATACAACTGAACAAATTCATCTTTTTAATAAATATCCCGAGAATTCAGAATTGGAGAATCGCAATCTAATGAGAAATGATAAAACCGTATTAATCTTTTTATTCATTATTTGATACAATAGCTAGAAATGATATATAATTAGTTAAAGTAATTTCCTTCAATTGATCCTGAAGTGTTTCTTATATTGCTTGTGTTGTATACTTACTATATACAGTATATTAGAAAACTTAAAGGGAACATTTGCACATCAAAGATATATCTTGTAACTTAATAAAATTGCTAAATTCAACTTGCAGATTTACACGCCACACTCTGATGTGCGAAACTTTAATGATTTGGGTCATTTGAACGAGAATCCGAAATTAGTGTACATTAACACGGCTCTTACACGCTAAGGATTCGCAGTGATAAGAATAATCAACTTACAGATCACAGATTAAGGTTTCGCTCCTAAATTACCCTATATCAATATGAATGCTCTTAAATATCGTTAGTGTGTACGATCAAGTCAAATTGATCCATTACTCATACAAAAAATTTAATTGACACCTTTTTATTTATAATACATAAAATTAAATACATGATAATTACAAGATGCGCCGTGATACATGACGTTTCTAATAATTATTTTTTCTTGATTACACGGCACGGGTTAATAATACCCTATCCTTTAATAATCCCATAAATGCTAACTAAAATTAAGAATTTAAAAGTTTATAAAAAATGCCATAACGTTATAAGCAACTTGGTTGTAGATAAGGAGCTTCATTTGGTTCAAAAGATTCAAAAACTCCACATTATTGTGCTACGCATAAACCAGTTGATTATATCAATTGATATTCAAACTAAATTTGTAAGTACACAGAATGTCAGATAAAGGCGCTCTTTGCAATAGAGGGATTACCACGAACTTTCTATGGTCAGCATAAGCAGGATGAGTTGTCTTCACTACATCTTTTATATCCGCTGCTTAGTAACATAAATCGTATAAAATTTGGCCAGAATTTCTGTAATTGTTATTTTAAAGTTCTTTTTTAAAATGTATGAAAAAGAAACTATTTCAAACAATTTTAAGGTTTGACTATTTCGATAGATTTTCCTAGGAATATTAACGTGGTAAGTTTCTTCTATTTTCATTTTTATTTACCTTTTTTTAAATATAATTTATTAGCTTTATTTCTTTTTATTTAGGCTTCTTCAACAGACTGCTTATTTAAGGGTTGATGATTTTCTCTTGATTAGGAGCATCTGCCTGACAGCTCTCGGCAGTCGGTACATCTTATGAATAATAAAAAGCCGATAATAAAACAATTATTTAGCAAAATAAACTATGTTATTTTTTTTTACAATAACAATTAAGTTTTATGTACCAATATATTGCATAGAATGGAATACCATGTGGTTCTATGTGTTGGTTCAAAAAATCTATTTGATACAAGAAAATAAAATGTTTGTTATTATACTAAGATATTAAAAGTTTATATATTTAAACTTTATTATACATTAAATATTCTAAAGAATCGATAGAAAACCTCAAAAGTTTATATATCTTTGTCTATAACCGTATTCGATCACTACGTGATTTTTGAACAGCAGAGATAACAATTTATATACGTGATACGATCGAGAACATGGCTTTAGACATCTGGTAGTGGTGGCTGCAGACTCAATTATCCTGGAAAGACAGTGATCCTTCATTATCTCTGGTGATGTTAGTAGAGACTAGTGAGCTATTGAGCTTCGGCTTCGTTATCTATTGATAGTCCGTTAAAGGAATTAATTATTTCAAAGAAATATTAAAGCTAAGAGGTTAAGTTATTTATATAATTTAGAATTCAAAATGTGATTATAACATGAGAATTACAATAATAAAAATAATAAATCACATTATGGGTCATATTGCGTTGCTTTAATATTTCATACTATTTTTATTAAACATGAGTTTTATGCATTGTTTTTTAATCATGTTTATATTTTACATGTGATTTATATATAACGAAAAAAAATATCAATTGCAACAGAAATGCTCTGCAAGAAGTTCCCTAAAAATAAGAGGATATTACCATGTTAAATGATAAAGAAGATATTGAAATTCGAAACAATGCACAAAAAAAAAAGGAAAAACAAGATAACGTAACATTTATCAATCGTTGTATAATAAATATCTATGTAAAAAATATTGTTATCATTTTTCGCTAAAAGGATCATTTCTTAAAAACAACCAAATTGAAATTCATATATTTCTTGCATTTAAAATTTATAATAAATAAAATTTTTAATCTAATAATTCCTTTTATTAATATCTGATATTGTAATGTTTCCTTGATTCTTTCCGTGGTTTAATAATAAAGATGAAAAATAAAATTGACTAAATTGATTTTTTCAAAAAATGAGAAGAATGATAAGTACGTATATTTTACGTCGTGAGAGTGAAATTTTTAAAAATAAATTAGTCACAAAGCCAGAAATAAAAAATGTCTTTTATATACAACAAAAATCTTTAAAATTAATAAAAAATTTGTTTCCAGACGTAAATCCGTGATTGTAAAGGAAACAATAAAAATTAGGGAAATTATTCTAAAAAATTAATAGTATTAGGTACTTAGGTTTACTAAAATAAGTTGTTCATTTAAACTGTTTTAAGTTGGAGTTTATTATTATATTACAATGTTTAATCAAAATACTTTGAAAATTTTCATTCGAAACTTAAATATATAACAGTTCCTTTCTTAGGAATGGACTCGGGCTCTAGGATTCAGGACAATTATTATTTAGCGACAAAAAAATTATTTTTGGGTTAATTACAATACAGTAAGTTATATATGATCATATCTTTTGGGGAAATCAGTATATTGTTCAAAAATAGCATTAACGTTAATGTTAGAATTTAGACAGTGCTGTGTCTAATTTTTCATTTTAAAGGGTAGATTGATAGTAAATAATTAAAACTATACTTTCAAAAAAATAAATACAGAATTTCTTGTTTGTAATATTGAAGTTTTTGTAAATTTAAGTATAAAATTTATAGATTTATTAGTGATTTAATATGTATTATGATATAAAATATTAGATATTTTAATTTATAATATAAATTTTAAGATATTTTAGATTAGGATAATTTTTGTTATTAGTTTTAGTGTTTTATTAGTAAATTTGTATTTTTTTTAAGAATTTAGATATATTATATTTGGGATAAATTTGATTTTTTTATTTAAAATAGATGGTAGTTAGCAATAAATGAGAGTTATAAGTTGATTTTTATTTTTTATATATTATTTTTATTATTTTCACATTTTACCAGAGTTCAGCAATACATAAAAAATATTTTAACATTCTTTAGTCCTTTAATTGAAAGGATCTTGGTTCTAAAGTTGAAATAAAATAATGAATTGTGAGCAGTTAATTAAAAAGGAAGATAATATATGTAAAGGTCTGAAAGTATCCTACCGAAAAGTTTTTCTTCACTTCTTCGGGAGATAGACGCCAGTTAAAATAACGAAAATTACTATTGATGAAAGCAATATTTAATATCCTTAATCCTAATCTATTTCATTGTTATGATGACAAACCATACCTAATTTCTCCATCAAACCCATCAGCGGAGAAAGCGCGTCCGATATGCAGAGGTCCATCATTAAACACAACTTTTTGCGCTTGAGGTTTCTGAATACTGCAGTATCCGGTCCATTCACCATTTATGTAGAAATCCATTCTCTTTAAAGAATCAGAAAGTGTGTAAGATAAATGGTACCATCTATTTAATAAAAATCCTTCGCCGAGATCAGTAATTCCTGCATCCCAATCCCAGTTACCCGTGAATCGGGCATGCAATGAGGATTTATTTGCTGTTAGCCAGAGCGAGGGTGTACGGATAAAATCTCCACTGCCTAAATGTATATGAGTTGTATATGTATTTTATGAAGTTTTTTTTTTATATGAGAAGACCAAGACTTTAGAAATGTACTAGCTAGTTCTACCTTTATGAAAAATAGTAGCCCAATTGGAAGCATGACTCTTAAGTTTCAGACGTAACGTTACTGATAACTCATCAGTGACCTCGGGCAAGTCTGAATATTCCACGATCATTTGATCTTTCGGACTAAACTTAGTGGCGTCCGAAATAATTTCATAGAATTCATTTACAGCGACTTTCCTCATTTTTTTTCTTCAGACAGAAAAAATAATTCAAGAAATAAGGAGATTAGTGCTATTTTAGATAATTCATTAAAGCTATTACATAATTAGAAATTTATTGATTTGGTATATAACTTCCATTTATAACTTTCAGATACTTACACAATTACACAATGTACTAATTATTGAGTTACACCATTTGTATTCTAAGATTTTTTTGGGTTATAAGAACTATATTTGTACACAGTATGGCGTACGACGGTATAGGTCTAGACCATGATCGATAACAAAATACCGCAATAAAATATTTATACAAATGAATTTATGTAACCATAATTGTATCACATTAATATACTACGCCCCCATATTAATTTTTTGTATTGTACTAGATTATAATGTTGCGGGCGAAACTATTCCCCAAAATCCCGAAACCTAATTTGGAAATAATTTTGTAGATCAAATTGGTGAAATTAGTTTCGCTCGCAACACTAGATATATTGTTAAATTAACAATATATCATATTATAAAAATTATTTTATTTTATTAGTATTAATAAATTGACTCTCGATATGTGTCAAAATATCGATAATCAAAATCTCGAATCACGGCATTTATATAACCAGAGTTTTCCATAATGCGGCCAAAGTCAGCAACTAAATTTTTTGAATATATACAAAGAGAATAAATAATTATTACAACATCGAGTTTGTCATGTTAAAATATTGATTTTTAATAATACTCCATTAATAGCTTGATCTCTTCTTACGAAATGATGTTCTTGCAATACTGATTCAAATTACTGTGATCAGTGTCCCATTTTTTTAAAAAAAATTGTATAATTTATAATTTATCAGCAAAATTCTTAAGGCATACAAGCCTCGCAGTGGTAGTAGAGTAAAACAACCTTCGATCTGGGAGTAAACCTTATTGTTTTCATATTGAAAAAATAAAAAAAATGTTAGTGAAAATTAGCTTCTAATAAAGATGACGTAGTAGGAACTTTTTTTATATAGACGGTTTCTTTTTCCAACTTCTTTTAGTTTTCCCTTTTCACGACCCTTTAGAATTAAGCGGTTCCTGAGTTCCTGGATTATTTCTAGATTACGGGTTTGTGGCGCAGCAGCCGATGTGGCGCAACAAAAATCATAAAAGAAAAAGTTTTTATATTTTTATATTAACATATAACTTTCAAAAGTTACTAAATATACCTAATTTCGGCTGCTCTTAGGGTGTTAAAAGCAGTTTTAAATATCATTATTTTTTTTTTTTTATGAAAAAAAATTATTTTCGTCAAATCCATTTTTGGAAATGATCGGCAAAGATGGTAAAATCGATCGTTTATATGTATAGTCAAAAACAGTATTTTAAACCTTCTTCCAAAGCATAAGTAAACTTGCATAGCAGCCAAAATTACATCTACAGTAAAAAGCTTTATGTTAAAGAAAAAAATTTATTTTTTTTTTGAAAAAGTGCTGCGGGCACACATTCAAGTAAGGGATGTGACCTGCTGAACTTTTAGTTTGTATTGTTAAATGTAATGTCACATGGAGAACCACATGCTTTTAATTAAAATAAATGAAATAAATGATTAGTATCTCTTTATTAATATAGATTATAGAGTATAAAATTTATTATTCAGTTTTTGTCTCAAATTACCATTTTTTGCATAATCTATTTATACAATCATAAAATCACTTGTTTTAGAATCTTTAGTAATGCCAAAATTTTCGATCATATTATCTGGTAAATATTGAATTAAAATTATGCATTAAAATATTACCTCATTTAAAATTTTCAATGCTATATATTTAACCTTTAAAGCAATTATTCTATTATTATATATTTTCCATTGATTGGTTTAATGAGATATACTGTAATTTTACCCTTCTATTTTGCTTTATATATTTTTCCAATATTTTCCTTTGTAATATATTCTATATTTTTTAAATTTATTATATTCAATCAAATCTAACTTTTCAGAGATTCTTGAATTAATTTATCAACATTAGGATTTCTGCTTGCAATTTTTTGTTGATAATGTTTAGAAGTAACTATTTCATTATTTTATTACTTTTAACTAAATTAAAATTTAAAAATATTGGACATTATTGACACTACAAATAATCCTTCTTAGGTTTTTGCATTCTTTACATAAACCATACTTTATAAAATGTTTTTTTAAATTCTTCATTTAATATTAATTTATAAATTACCAAAATTTTGTTTTTTAAAATAATGATTGTCAAAATATCTTATTTGCTCAATTATGTTGCAACTAGCAAATAGCAATGTCTAAAATTAATTACTGTATACTAGTTGCTGCCCGTTGATTTGCAACAGGTTTTGGTTTGATTCCAGCCATAATTATGTGTATGCATATCAATTTTCTTTTTTGGAAATTTGTTAACCTTATATGGTGTATGGCAGAAGTCTAAAGGTTGTTGTTTTTACAACAAGCAACTTGTTACAAAACAACAACCAACTTATTAGAAAACAACAAGCAACTTGTTACTTTTCATATCGATCACATATGATTACTATAAATGAAAATCCCTTTTTTGGAATCCCTTTTTTAGTAATTTACCAATTATCTGGGTTTGAACTTTTCCTTCAATTATATTACCTTGTAAAATTTTCAAACTTTGAATTTCAACTTAGAAAATATCAAAATTTTTTTTTAAAAAGATGCAAAAGACTGCAGTAAAATAAATTAAAAATGGAATTGATGTAAGAAAGTGAGACTTGTATATACATAGTAATAGTTTTTGGAGACATGTTACATTAGGTGCGTGGTAAAATATGTAAATCAAAACTATATCAATACTGATACAATCAATAGTACAAATTAAATACAAATAAAATTTAAATAAAGATAATTATATAATTTAAAATATTTTAATCTGCATTCAAGTAAAAAATTATATTAAGATCAAGAATATGGCTTTTTTAACATTTTTAATAAAAAAATCAGATACAAGATAGAAAAACCAAAAGTAAAATTAAAATAACTACTGGTAGATGTAGTATACAGTCGCCACTGGATATAATGAACCAGCCATTCCAAGAGGTTTGGTTCGGTATATAATGAATTCGATATATAATATTTATGTTATATACCGAACTGTTCGGTATATAAATTTTATCCAATAGTTTTAACTGCACATGACCATTATACATGTATTTAAATTTATTATTATTAAAATTAATAAAATGCGCAANGTACTACAATATTATTTTATTAAAATTTTGTGNGACTATAAGTATCAACTGGCTATTTAAACATTTAAACATTAGTATCATATTNAAAGTAATGAAGATCAAGCTNTCTAAGATTTTTTACAGCTAAAAGTTTTACTCTTTTATGCAATTTTCTTAAAACTTTTAACTCTTCATTTATATCTCCAAATTCCGGTCCCTGCTCATATAAAAATTTCATAGTTTTATCTATAGCATTTTCTGCATCTGTTGGACTCACTTTTTCCAATATAGGCGTAAATTCAGTCTCATCCGTCATTTCCTCTTCCTTATTTGCATTTCGTATAGTATCAACAATTTCAAAATCTGTAAGCCCACCTTCTGGCATCTCATCCTTAATATGAAGGTATTCATGCACACTAAGATCACTATTTGGAAGCTGGAAAATTAACGCTTCAAGTTCATCAATATCCACATCAAAACTAAAAAAATGTATTAAAATTTACAAATATTAATATTAATTTTTAAAAAATTATATTATATAATTTTACATACCTATCATCAGAAAATACTGAATCATCATCAGAAAATTCTCCAGTTTCGTTAATACTTGGTGGAAGAATACCCGTTTTCTTCCAACAGTTTGAAATTATTTGAGGAGATACTGTTGACCATGCTTCAGCCACATTTTGTAGAGCATCATAAATGGTATAATCTGCAAGCTCTTCTACAATACCATCCTGCACATCATCATATGCATTAATCCTATTCTGAATGAAAAGGCGTTTGTAATGGCACTTAAATGAATTAATAATCCCTGCATCACAAGGCTGAAGTTTAGTGGTAGTATTTGGTGAAAGAAATTTCACATCTATACTATCCAACTTTTCCTGAGTTTCATCTAAAATAAGGTGTACTGGTGCATTATCAATTAAAAAAATTATTTTTCATCTTTTTCGTCTCATTATTTCATTGAGTTTAAGAAGAATTTTGTTAAAAATGCTAACTTGCATCCATGCTTTTTTATTCCAAAAATAATAAACTGGAAGATTCTTATAATTAATATTCCTCATGATATGAGGAGTTTTGTATTTATGAATAAATGTTAGCATCATTTTCTTACTGCCAGTTGCATTTGTTACACAAAATATTATAATACGGGATTTTTCTTTTTTATGCCCTGATAGAGAATTATGTGCCAAAACTCTAGAAGGTTCCATCTTTCAGAATAGGCCAGTTTCATCACCATTCCAAATATCTTTAGGGTTGTAAGATGCAAGGAGCTGTTGTAAAGCAAGACGATCTCTTTCTATCGATTCAGCTGAAGGAGCACTTTCAGCTTCACCTTGCTTTTTAAACTAATGCAAACCATGCCATTTTTTAAAGCCACCTAACCAACCCTCTGAATGATGAAAATCTTCTATTGAAAACTGTTCAGCAAAATAGTTTGCCTTTACCTTTAAAATATTACCATCAATATTTTGCTTTGTGTTAAGTGCATTATCAACCCATAAACCAAGTGCATCTTCAAGTTGTGGCCATTTTGGCTCATGAAATTTTTTAATATTCTCTTGGCTCTCTATAATCGTAAGCCAACAGTTACTTTCTCTTAAAATATCAGTAATTGTAGATTTTTCAACATTATATTTTTGCGCAAGTTCTACATTTTGGAGTGCCAGGTCTTTTTCTTTCATTTCACAAATTTCATGCTTTTGTTTAGCAGAAAGACTAACCCTTTTTCTCTTTGTTAGTATTTTTGGAACTTTTGAAGAAATTTAACCAATTCAGACTAACAGAAATCGGAAAAAGTGATGACGCGTAATGATGACGCGTCCATCTTTTATATTAGCCCTATACAAGTCACATGACAGTTCGTTATACTAAATATGCAGCTAATATATTTGGGCTAACTAAAGTGAGTTCGAATGCGGTATATAGTAATTTATTATGTGATTTCATTATATCCAGTGTAATTTATTATAAAAAAATTGGTTTTGTAAAACCTGCTTCAGTATAACAAGTTTTTGGTACAAACAGGTTCGTTATAACCAGTGGTGACTATAGTTATAAGGAACTAATAGATATGAAATATTTGGGAAAGAAAAGTTGATCAATCTGGATGTTTAAAAAAATTAGATTTTATTTATTATGAAATTCTATTATTTGTAAAAAGTTAACCAACTTGATATAGTTTGATTTACATAGTTGACCGCACATCCCAGTACTAATGATTCTATGTTAAAAAAAAAGAAATACTATTATCTAATTATATACAGTATATTGATCCTGTACTAGTCCTATGATAGTATACTGAAGATTTTGTATTATATAATCATAATTATTATGCATAAAAAAATTCAATTGTCTTTATCAGTATTGTAATAAAGTGATTTGCTAATCTGTAAAGTAGTAACGAATTGACTTATAAATAGAAATAGTTTTATTATTATAATTATATTCAATTTGATTAATAAGAAATANGAAAAGAAATTATTTTTTATTATTTATTCAAAAAATATTAATTCTAAATATCCTAATGTAATCAAATGTAAACATAAGAGATATTAGGTTTTAATACCTGCAGTTCATTAATTAAAGGTAGGTTAAAGTACCAAACTGATGAATACTGAATGTTTTGGTATAATTTGGCATGACTGATACTAATATTTTGATTATAATTTCAGCATAGTTTTTCCAAGCAATTTTCTAAGTAAATTAAAGAAACGTTTCTAATAAGATGTTAGATCGTTTCTTAATAAAAAAAGTTCTCTAAAGTGTATATAAATCTAGTTCTAGCATCCCTACAAAAAAAAAAAAATTTAAAAAAAAACAAAATAATAATAATAATATTTAACTTCAAATTAAATTGTATATGATTAGCTTCCTGAAGAATTAATCATTTCAGTTGCTTATTTAATCCATATTTACATTAAACAACTGCATTGTTTAATCGATTATGGCTATTTAAAAATAAGTGATCAATTATCTCTATAATCTATATATGTGAAATTATACCTTAAACGGTAATATGTTTTTTTAGAACATAAAAAATCATTTCTAAACTTGTAGTTCTTTTAAATTTTTTTTTTTTTTAGAATTCAGTCTTTTTTTAGAAGGAAAGGTACTTTTGCGGAGGTTTTTATTTTTTTATATATAAATTATATAAATATTAAGAGAGAGAGCAGAATTTACTAATTTTTTTATATAATGAATAAAATTTACTTATGTCCTTTTGCTTTTCTTTTCATAGATTTTAGTCTGAAACTTTAGAAATGGAAGCAAGTAGATATATTAAGAAAGGGAGCAGAATTTACTAATTTTTTTATATAATAAATAAAATTTACTTACGTCCTTTTGCTTTTCTTTTTGTAGATTCTGATCTGAAACTTTAAAAATGGAAGCGGGTAGGTACATTAAAAGAGGAGAGCAGAATTTACTAATTTTTTTATATAGGAAGCAAAATTTACTTACGTCCTTTTGCTTTTCTTTTCGTAGATTTCAGTCTAAAACTTTAGAAATAGAGGCAAGTAGGTATATTAAGAGAGAAGAGCAGAATTTACTAATTTTTTTATATAATAAATAAAATTTACTTACGTCCTTTTGCTTTTCTTTTCGTAGATTCTGATCTGAAACTTTAAAAATGGAGGCAGGTAGGTACATTAAGAGAGAGAGAAGCAGAATTTACTAATTTTTTTATATAGGAAGCAAAATTTACTTACGTCCTTTTGCTTTTCTTTTCGTAGATTTTAGTCTGAAACTTTAGAAATAGAGGTGGGTAGGTATATTAAGAGAGAGGAGCAGAATTTACTAATTTTTTTATATAAGGAGCAAATTTACTTACGTCCTTTTGCATTTCTTTTTGTAGATTCTAATCTGAAACTTTAGAAGTGAAGGCGGGTAGATATATTAAAAGAGAGGAGCAGAACTTCAAAATTGATATTTTTATTTTTTTTTATCAAAATTTTACTAACATTACTTTTGAACAATTTTGAAGATAATTATTGACTTTGAAATTTTTTTTTTGTGATTTTTTTTTTAAAGAATCGTTTATTAACATTTTTTTATTTCTTTTGTAGGTTTTGGTGTTTGATTTGGAATTGAATGGTAAGTTTCAAAGTAATATAATTCGAACCTTATTTATTAATAGAAATGTCTCTAACATTTTTTTATTTCTTCTCTTATAGAATGGTGAGAAGTATGCATACTTTATAATTTATACTCTGAAAGGCTTCAGATACAGTATCTGGAGTTAGAAATGTTCTAATTAAAATTTCTCTTTTTTTTTGTAAATTCCTCTTGTTTACTTTATAGGAAAGAACTTTTGTAGGACTGAATTCGGTGAGTATAAGGAGGATTCAGCATCTATTTATAGAAATATTAGTAGAAACAGTACTAATGTTACTTTTTTTTATTTTGGTATTTTTACAAACAAGCTTTTGGAAATCTATGTTAAGTTTCAAAGTTATAACTTCGAAGCTTATTTCTTAAATTTTCTTTTGTTAAAAAATATTTACTGTCATTTTTTCTTTTACTATATTTTTATTCTCTCAGAAAACTTGGAAAATCAAAAAGGGTAAGTTCGCAACATGTATTGCAAAATTTAGATTATTTTTTAATTAGAAATGTTTATTAATATTTCTTTATTTTTATAGGTGCTGGCAATTTTAAAGGCATTGATATATATAATAGGTTCATTGCACAATATGCAACATTTAAATACCATGTGTATATTGACACATCCTGAACTTACTAATGTTTGCCGCATAATTGAGTCACAATATTTACTTTTAAAATATTACACTAAGATGCACTAAAAATTCTAAACGAAATAAATGTTTATGTTTTACAATCATAATTAATACTTATTTTTAAAATTTGATTGTATATTTTATTATTTAATAAATTCAATTATAATAAAATCCTATCTTTTTTCTTCAAATGATCAAGTAAATTTCGTAAAGAAAAAATTAAAATGAATCCAATACACAAAATCCCAAAAATTTCTTACATCATTTGAACAAATCAAATTAGCAAATTAGATCCATTATTTATTTTTTGACATTGATCTAGTAGTAACATTTGGTGCACTTTGATTGGTTGATTTCTTTTCTTTTATCTGTTTCATTGATCATATCTTCAACTGTAACATTAATAAATTAATTATGTGACTCATGTGACCCTTCTAACCACTATGATATTTTGGCTTTTTTTGTTTAATATTTTGATTTGTCTCTCTATAAATATCTATAGCAATATTAGGTAAATCTTCAACTTCGGTCAAATCAATAATTTCTATATTAGAATTATTTGATATTGATGAACCTCTTGCAGCAATTAAATTGATAGTATTTGATTCTGGTCCACCAATTGCATTAGGATTAATTTTAGTAACTTTAAAATTGTTAACTAAATTTCTTATATTTCTATATGAAGTTTCACTAAATCCCTCAGAATTAAATAAACTTATTTTGAAGAATTTAGCAAATTCTTTAAAGTTATAGTAATCTTGACAAAAGATAAGGGTATACGAACATGTTCTTGAAAATGGCAACTTATTATATACAGATGAAATGTTACTTTCTGATTCATGTCTCCATTGAATCTAAATTTTAAAAATTTTATAAATTATTATCTAATATTTAGAGTATTTATTACAAAAATTCTTTAATAAGTTAAACTTACAATTATTTTTCTAGGGGGTATTCTTGTTGAACCTGTAATAAATTTAAGTAGTCGCTCAAGTGTCTTAATGTCAAGTGTTGAAATCCATTCTTTAAACTATCTAAATATCCACTCACGTGCATTTCTTTTAGATGGTACTTCGAAAATAGTCATCTCAACATATTGCTTATCAATTATGTTATAAAATTCCTCACTTATAAGTGTTGAATACAATTCACGCTCGATTTTTACCTATCCAAATCTCTTGATATCCTGAATTGATTATAAATTAACAAATTTTAAAAAAATTATGATAATTATTAAATTTCTTATCTTTATATATTTGCCAATATCAAAACCTGTTCGCATCATCTCTAGGCTCTTCTGCCTTTTAAAGAGAATTTCATGCTCTGCAATACATTTACTGATCTCACTATGATCATAAGTTAAGATTTCATCCTTTGGTTTAATTAATAGATAAAAACAAATAAGTATGTATTTAATTAACTACATAAATTTTTTATATAACTTACC
>QKYT01000509.1:41836-52187 GCA_003550305.1 Glomus cerebriforme | reverse complement strand
TAGCATTTTCTAGGTAAATTATCCATTGTTAAAGAAAAGCTTTTAAAAAATTTAATTGCAAAGAAAAACTTTTTTTAAAGCATCAAAAAGATAAATAAACAAATCAGGTAATCATATGATCATAGTAAACAATAATAAAATTTAGATCATGTAATATTTATATAGGCTGATTTGTTTATTTATATTCACGCTGATGGGCATAACACGATAATAAAAAAAAAATTTCAGTATAAATGAAGTTTTTAGTATAAATTTATCAGAACTTATTAAACTAATTCATATTAACTATTTTCAAGATATATCATTAAAAATACTTTAACAGTAATTTAATAAATATGCAAAATATACTTTAAGAATAGCTTATAGAGCTTTTTTGCAAGAAAATGATGCCAATATTTTAGAAAACTTTCACNTCCAAAATTTGAGTACATTATCATCCAAATGTTATCAACTATAACCATATTATGAAACTCAAGTTATTACAAACTACTTACATGACATTNAATTTATAAGAACAAAATTGCTAGAAAGAATTCAAAATTTAAATCATATATCATCATCTCCAAAAAAGATTTGTAAAAAAAGTACAAACTGGAGGACGTCCTAAGTTTGTGATAAATATTGAAATTGTAAAGTTATTAAAATAGCAAGGATTCAATTGAACTAAAATAGGTGAAATACTTGGTGTTTCTATTTCAACTATAAAAAGATTACATCAGGAATACAACATTTAAGATTCAAGACAGCCATATTCTTTACTTTCAAATGATAATTTGGATGCAATTATAAAGAGACTTAAATAAAAATATCCATTTTCTAGTATAAGAATACTTATAGAAATTTTACAATTAGAAGGTATAAAAGTTACAAGAGAAAGATTGCAAAGTTCAATTTAACATATTGATACATTTGGAAATATTTCAAGATCAATTAGAATAACAACAAGATGAGTTTATAAGGTGGCATATAGATGGTTACCATAAACTTATTAGATAGAAGTTTATTATTCATGCAGATTGATGGGTTCTCTAGAATTGTTACATGTATTTACTGTAGTAAAAATAATAAAGTATAGACAGTATTTCAATATTTTAGAGAGGGTACCTATGAATTTGGAATTCCAAGTCATATAAGAGCTGACAAAGGTGGTGAAAATGTATGTGTTAAATAATTTATGAATAGATACTGTGATATTGGTCGTAGCAGTTTTATTAAAGGAAAATTAGTCCATAATTAACGCATTGAGCGTTTATAGGTTGATCTAATTAAAGATGTTGTGAAAATTTATTCAACAATTTTCAATTATTTAGAAGAAGTAGGTAGCTTAAATCTTAACAATAATGTATACATATTCTGTTTACATTATGTTTTTTTACCTCGTTGTTAGTATGAAACATTACTGCGCCGATTTACTGTGCCGTACTGTGCCACTCTATGATCGTGATTTCCATGATCATGATGATCTTAATGATATTAGTGATATTAATGATCTTAGTGATAGTTAAGATAGTTAGGATAGTAAAGATCTTTATTATATTTATTATATTTATTATATTTATTATATTTATTATATTTAAGATAGTTAATATCTTTTTATTATATTTTATTTTTGTATAAATATCCTGAGAATTTTATTAAGTTCTCTTTAGTTCTTGTAACTTCAACTGAATAATAAAATATCTTTTACCTATAAAAATCCTATACCGTTTACCAATTAAAGAGCGAACTGTACTTAATAAACATAAAATATTGTTACCTCTATCACCATAAACTTAATTAATTTTTCATTTCCGAACAAAAAGAAGAAAAGTTAAGATAAAGGAATCAAGAATACGATTAGACGTAACATCGTATAAATCAAAGTTTAGCAAAGTGAAAGTTAACATGAAATAAACATAAAATTAGTAGTAAAGGTAATTTAATACCCAAACAGCTATATACAACAGGAATGATGACATGTGGGTTTCATGGAATGGAAGATTTTAACATTAATCCAAATAAATATGGGATTGACTTTGATGGACCCAGACTATATGAAAACAATGATAATATCATTGTAGTTGATGAACCTAGAAATATTTTAAATCAACAGCAGTTGATGTTACTTCGATCTCGTGTTGATCCTTTAGAAAATGATGTTGAAGGTTATGGAATAAACATCTATAATAAAACNGTTCAAATTGTAGCTGATATTTTAAGAAATTACTAGCCATTTTATAATTTTATTAGAAATCGAATAAGTTTTGTATTACTATAATTTAAATAATAATTATACAATCTTTTTATGGTTCAATTTTTTTTTGATTTTATAATGGCTAAAAATTAACAAAATATTTATAATTGTATAAAATTAAAATAGCAATGAAAATAAAAAATAAATTAAACATTCATATAAATTTCTTACGCATATAATTTACAGTTGGAATAAAATTTTAAGAGAACAAATTTAATTTGTATTCTAAATTTAATTTAAAATACATATAAAGAACATAAATATATAATCACGCCCCAAATCTATTGCTCAATTGATTGATTTTGCATCTAAAGAAAAAGAAATTAAATTTAACTCTAAGTTACCAATGCTATTAAAACATAAAAAAGTAAGTAAAAATATACTGGATGTAAATTCCAGCTTCACGTTCAACTCTTTTAAAAGCAAACATCTCCATTTGACTATTTTTGCTGGAGAATCTAAAGAAAAATTTACATTTACCCGCTTCTGGAATTTACAAAAAGAAAGTAAAGAACGTAAGTAACAAAAAAAAAATAATAAATTCTGCTTCCCTCTCTTAATATACCTATCCACCTCTATTTTTAAAAGGTTCAGACTGGAATCTACGAAAAGAAAAGCAAAAGAACGTAAGTAAATTTTGCTCATTATATAAAAAAATTAGTAAATTCTGCTCTCTTCTCTTAATATACCTACCCACTTCCATTTTTAAAGTTTCAGACTAGAATCTACAAAAAGAAAAGCAAAACAACATAAATAAATTTTATTCATCATATAAAAAAATTAGTAAATTCTGCTTCCTTCTCTTAATATACCTACCCGTCTCTATTTCTAAAGTTTTAAACCAGAATCTATGAAAAGAAAAGCAAAAGGACATAAATAATTTTGCTTTTTATATAAAAAATTAGTAAATTCCACTCCCTTCTCTTAATATACCTATCCATCTCCATTTCTAAAAGTTTTAAACCAGAATCTATGAAAAGAAAAGCAAAAGGATGTAAGTAAATTTTGCTTCTTATATAAAAAAATTAGTAAATTCTACTCCCTTCTCTTAATATACCTACCCGACTCCATTTCTAAAAGTTTCAGACTAGAATCTATGAAAAGAAAAACAAAAGAACGTAAGTAAATTTTGCTTCTTATATAAAAAAATTAGTAAATTCTGCTCCCTCTCTTAATATACCTACCTGCCTCCATTTTTAAAGTTTCAGACCAGAATTTATGAAAAGAAAAGCAAAAGAACATAAATAAATTTTGCTCCTTATATAAAAAAAATTAGTAAATTTTACTTCCCTCGCTTAATATATCTACCCACCTCCATTTTTAAAATTTCAGACTGGAATCTTCGAAAAGAAAAGTAAAAAGACGTAAGTAATAAATTTTGCTCATTATATAAAAAAATTAGTAAATTCTGTTCCCCTTTCTTAATATACCTACCTGATTCCATTTCTAAAGTTTCAGACCAAAATCTATGAAAAGAAAAGTAAAAGGACATAAATAATTTTGCTCCTTATAAAAAAAATTAGTAAATTCTGCTCCATTCTCTTAATATACCTATCTGCCTCAATTTCTAAAGTTTCAGACCAGAATCTACGAAAAGAAAAGCAAAAGGATATAAGTAAATTTTACTCCATATATAAAAAAATTAGTAAATTCTGCTCTCCTCTCTTAATATACCTACCCGACTCCATTTCTAAAGTTTCAGACCGGAATCTACGAAAAGAAAAGCAAAAGGACGTAAGTAAATTTTGCTCATTATATAAAAAAATTAGTAAATTCTGCTCTCTTCTCTTAATATACCTACCCACCTCCATTTTCAGATTGAAAGCTACAAAAGAAAGTAAAAGATCATTATAAAACATTTCTTATACAGACGGTGACCAAAATGATCTGGCCAGTTTTGTTTACTGAAATCAAGTAGAATATCACGCGTTATTATTATGTAAACAATACGTGATTTTGTATTTATAATCATGATAACTGTATTCCTAACTTTAATTTTTCTAGAACATTCTAGAAATAATGAAATAATGAAGCCACTTACCCCCAAAACTCGTGGCGCTATAGTTTATGGCTATAATTGTGGACATTCAAGTCACACAATTGCTAAACATACAGTTAGGGTGTGGGAAAACAACTGTTAATGATATACTTAAACGTCTTCAAGAAACACATTCTTTAACTCCAAAAAAACCAACTGGCTATCCTCCACTTTTAAATTCACCAGCCCAGCAGGAGCTTAAAGCTTTTGTTAAAGAAAATGGTAAAAACTGCTGACTTTGTTCAAAAAAACTTGCAACAGTGTAGACAGCTCATACCAATAAACCCATTTCTGCTCATACTATANGCCGTAGTCTTAAGAAAGTTGGAGTTACTGCACATTTACCTCGCAAAAACCTGCAATGACAGAAGCACACTGCCAATCTCGTCTTGAATGGGCTTATGCACATGAAAATTGGGNTGCAAGAAAATGGAGAAAAGTACTTTTTTCTGATGAAAGTACATTTACANAGTNTCAACAAGGCCGTCCTGGAATGGTATGGCGTGAACCTGGGGAAGAATTGAATCCTGACTGTATTGCAGTTACAGTAAAGCATAGTCCAAGCAAAATGTTTTGGGNATGTTTCACTTGGAATNGGCTTGGACCAATTGTTCCAATAGAGGGTTCAGTTACTGGTCAATCTTATGCCAAGATTATTAATAAATATGCTNTACCCACTTTGCATAAATATTTTCCAGATGGCAGTGGAATTTTNCAGGAAGACAATGCNCCACCTCACCNTTCAAAAGTTGCTAAAACTGCTCGTNAAAATGCTGAAATCATGACNCTTGATTGGCCANCCCAAAGTCNNGATCTGAACCCAATANAGAATATTTGGGCTGAGATGAAAATGATGGTTCGTAGGCGTACTCCACCACCATCTAATATTAAGGTTCTTGAAAGATATGTTAAAGATGCATGGAATGACCTTNCACCAGAATATTATAAAAATTTAATTAATAGTATGCCACGAAGAATTGAANCAGTTATTGAGNCAAATGGGANTAGAATTAATTATTAAATTTTTTTATAATTTAATAAATTGAATCATAAATAAAATATTTGGTTTAAAATTTTTATTTTTATTATATAATATACTATAATTATTTTTCACTTTAAAAAGTGGCCGNATCATTTTGGTCACCGTCTGTATATAAAAAAATAAAACCTCTGCAAAAATACCTTTTAAAAAAAAAGACAGAATTCTAAAAGAACTGAAGATAAAGTTTAACCAAAAAGAACAAGTTCAAAAATGATTGATTATCGAATAACTATTCTAAAAAAACATATTACCATTTAAGGTGTAATTCACATATTTAGATTACAGAGATAATCGATCACTTATTTTTAAATGGCCATGATTGATCAAACAATGCAGTTGTTTAATATAAATATGGATTAAATAAGCAACTGAAATAATTAATTAGCTAATCATATACAATTTAATTCAAAGTTAAATATTTAATAGATATTATACGGTATGCATTTATATAGGTTAATGTCACGAAGTGACGTTAACCAATAAAATACCACCGTACAATATCTATATTATCGTACGGCTAATGCAGATCATGCTTTATAAAAGTCAATTAAAGGTTATTTAACAATAAACTTTTTTTTTTCTTCCTATCATATTTCTTTTTATCATATTTCTTTTTTTNATGTTTCCTTTTATTGTTTCTCTCATCAAATAAATTTTCTTTATTATTACTCTTTAATATGCCACGTAAAAATAACAGAATTTATGAGAAAACTTTAGTAAGTTTACAGTATTATATAAAATATAATAGTAAATTTTATTTATTTATACAAATTTTTATAATTTTCTAAATAAGATTTCAAGTGTCCAATACAGAAGAATAATTTTCGTGAACTATTACAAGAAATTGATTCTAATAATACTAACTTAAAAATTACTATAAAATAAATAATTTAGTTAATTTAATAAATAGTGGGATTTTAAAACAAGTTAGTTTGAAAACAGATACTTAAATTCTTAGTATTTTATTAATATAACAATATTGTACGCAAATAGTTCAATATTATATCAATATTGTACGCAAATAAACTTTTGATCTTCAATATTGTATAATGATTAAAATATAGGTCAAATAAAATCAGCATGATTCTATAGGGCTGTGCAATAATAAAAAATAATTAACAAACAAACTGAATAAATACATAAACTAGATTTTTACAGTAATTGTAAAGTAGTAGTATTTTTCATTTTTTGTTTTTTTTTAAAAAAATTTTTTTTTTTGTAGGGATGTCAGACTTCTTAGAACTGGACTTATATATACTTTAGAGGTAATGGAGAAGGAACTTTTTTTATTAAGAAACAATCTAACACCTTATCAGGGCATTTCTTTAATTTAATTAGAAAATTGCTTGGAGAAACTATGCTGAAACTATAATTGAAATATTAATATTAGTCATGCCAAATTATGCCAAAATGTTCAGTATTCATCGATTCAGCACTTTAATCTTTAATTAATAAACTACAGGTAATATAACCTATTATCTCTTATGTTTATATTTGATTACATTAGGATATTTAGAATTAAAGAGAATAGAAGAATTAGAACGGATTCATTATTTTTATGTATATTTTTTGAATATATAATAAAAAATAATTTCTTTTCGTATTTCTTATTAATCAAATTGAATATAATTATAATAATAAAACTATTTCTATTTATAAGTCAATCTGTTATCACTTTACGCATAATAATTATGATCATATAATACAAAATCTTCAGTATACTATCATAGGACTAGTACAGGATCAATGTATTATATATAGTTAGATAATAGTATTTTTATTTTTTAATATAGAATCATTGGCACTGGGATATGTGGTCAACTATGTAAATCAAACTATATAAAGTTGGTTATTTAACTTTTTACAAATAATGGAATTTTATAATAAATAAAATCTAATTTTTTTAGACGNCCAGATTGATCAACTTTTCTTTCCTGAATATTTTATATCTATTAGTTCCTTCCAACTATACTACATCTACCAGTAGTTATTTTAATTTTACTTTTGGTTTTTCTATCATGTATCTGATTTTTTTATTAAAAATGTTAAAAAAGCTATATTCTTGATCTTAATATAATTTTTTACTNGAATGCAGATTAAAATATTCTAAATTATATAATCATCTTTATTTAAATTTTATTTGTATTTAATTTGTACTATCGATTGTATCAGTATTGATATAGTTTTGATTTACATATTTTACCACGCACCTAATGTAACATGTCTTTAAAAACCATTACTATGTATATACAAGTCTTATTTTCTTACATCAATTCCATTTTTAATTTATTTTACTGCAGTCTTTTGCATTTTTTTAAAAAANNNTTTTGATATTTTCTAAGTTGAAATTCAAAGTTTGAAAATTTTACAAGGTGATATAATTGAAGGAAAAGTTCAAACCCAAATAATTGGTAAATTACTAAAAAAGAGTTTCCAAAAAAGGGATTTTCATTTATAATAATCGTATGTAATTGACATGAAAAGTAACAAGTTGCTTATTGTTTTTCATGTCAATCAAAACAACAAGCAACTTGTTGTAAAACATAAAGAGGGTCGACTGTATACCTTAGTACTACAGATAAACAGAAACTCTTACTGCTACTTGCAGATTAGACAAGTAATCCTAATTATAATTATATTGTCAAGTTGTTTCAAAAATATCAAGAAATGACACTTGGTGATCGTAATGATAGTTCAATGTTTAAACGATTAGTAAAGGTTGTAAACGATTATAATAATTCAGGTCAAGGCAAGGCGATTTTACAAGAATATGATTCACGCATGAAAAATGCATTTATTTTGTATGTAGTAACTGGTTTAATGAGTCGTATGCATGAAAAAGTTCTACAATCTAACGAAATATATTACATGAATATTTCAGCATCATTTGAATTATTAAATACACCAATTACTCTTCTATATACTAGCTGCGCAGTTAGTATCCTCCTACTTGGATGCCTTGAATGAGCTCTAAATTACTTTGAAAAAGGCATTAAATCTTTTAAAATCAATTCTTTCGCAACATGCCTTCTTTGGACATGGACTGCAAATTGGTCCAAAAGTTTTTATCACTGACGATTCAAATGCCGAATGCAATGCTCTGAAAATATGCTGATCAGAGGGTAAGAATTACTTCAAAGTAAATTATTTTTAATTTAAATTATAATTTATTTATTTATTTGATCTTAAATTATTAATTAAAATTTACAAGGATCTATCTTTTATGCACATTTTATGTTTTACAAGCATTTTGAAGGTAGCTTCATAATCCAAAACATCATATTAATAAAGAAGATCAGGTACCCATCATGGCGAAAATGAAAGAAATTCTTTATACGCCATCAGGTTCAGAAATGCACACATATTACCATAAATTCAAGCAAAAATTTTATGATCATTATCCTCAGCTAGGCAAACATTTTGAGATTCTATGGAGATGTCATTATTTTTGGGCTCTCTCCTTCCGTTCTCAACTACATATGCATGGAAATAATACTAACAATTATGTGGAGAGAAGCTTTGATATACTTAAAGATATAGTGTTTGCAAGAACTTAAACATATAATTGTGTGCAAGTTTTTCAGTTTGTTATAATGAAAATAGAGAGATTTTATGTTTTGTGATTACTTAACTTTGCACACAGACATGCAGGACATTTACGAATAGCAAAATGTTTTTTATGTCCTGGCTGGGATACTGTAGACATGAATTCTATCCAAAAAAGTAATGTAGAAAATGAATTTTATGTGAAAAGTGTAGAAAATGCAGATATTTTATATATCATGAATAGTGAAATCAGAACTTGCACTTATCCGGTTGAAATGAATGGTGCACCTTGCAAGCACCAAAGTGCAGTTTCAATAAAATTCCATTTATTAACGTTTAATTTTCTGCCATTCTTGAATTCAAATAATCATATAATTTATGCTTATATTGCATTTGGTAAGTGAGTAAGAGAAGCATTCTGCAGTCATGATGTAATTTTTATTAATTTCATATTTATTTTTTAGGTTATACTGCAAAAAATAATTATTTTTACGCATCATTACATGCAGACTTCATTCTACAGAGTCAAGAAGTTTTACAAATAACAATGGGAATGTCAAGTAGTGACACGACTATTGAATTTAGGTTTGTAAAGATAACTTATCAATGTATTACTTTTTATTATTAAGTACAATTAATTTATTTGGTAGAGAATCAAATGAAAATGAAGTGGTTGATATTTCTGAATTTGTTCTCTTTGTAGAAGAAATCAAAGAAGATTACAAGAGCGGCGGCATACAATTATGTACTGCATTTAATAAATTTATAGAATGTTATAAGGCGGCAAAGTTGAAATCTATCCCTTGACTAGTCTGCTTTCTTTATAATATTAACCGTAATCTGGATCTAACAATTAATGTTAAAAGTGGTCAAATGATTCGAGTACAAGTTGAATCTATCAAGTGGCATAAGACAGAAGGGTCAGGATGTAAATGAAGATTACCTTCTATTGTCAAAGAAAAGAAAAATCTGGACCCTCAGGTCATTTCTAGCCAAAAAAAAAGCTGGTAAAAAGAAGTATAATTTAAGCAAAAATGTGGAGAAAAACCAGCCAAATTAAAGCAAGATATTTTGTATTTAATATTTATAATATTTTTCACAATCTCATTTAATCTTATTTAACATTTTAATATCAATTGTAAATTTGTTACGTTTCATTATTATGGCTTTCAAAAATTTTGACTTTATTATTATTTCACAATAGATTATTTGGTGAGGAAAAGATTAAATAACTCTTTATAATTACGAGACTATATACCAATAAAAAATTTGTAAAGGTTCTTAAAAATCATTAAAAAATTCAATTAAAAATCTAACTTTTAAAATAATTATTATTAAAAATTTAACAATATATAAAAAAAATTTGTTAAAAAAAAAAAATCTCAAATCAATCAAAATCTAATTAAAATAATTAAAAAAAAATTTAACTAAAATAATAAAATTTGAAAAATTGCTTCGTGAATTTTCTGATTGTATAATCACGTGATTGTGG
>QKYT01000509.1:25355-41095 GCA_003550305.1 Glomus cerebriforme | reverse complement strand
GCATTTACCGAAATTTTTAATTTGGCCAATAATAGTTTAATAATTCAGGCCAAAATTAACAAGTCACGTGGGGGTGAAAAAAGTGTTGGTGATACTGGGGTAGATCTGCGGTTGAGGCTGCGTCACAAACCTGGCACAGATTTCAGACGTGCAAAAGGTGCAATATTTTCGTGCAGATATTTTGTGGCGTAATTTAAGCACTTTGGTCAAACAAAACTGACTTCTATTGAATAAACAAAGTTGCTTAGCAGGTATGGAACTACTTGCATATTAATTTTCACTATGATCGAGTGAATATTTATGGATCTATTATTATTTTTTATAATGGAATTTATTGTGCGCGTGTATTCTCTTTATTTTGTAGCATAATTTCAGTACTTTAGTTATACTAAACTAGCTTTTGTAAATAAATAAAATTGTTCAATGGGTCTACTAGACACTAAATTTTGTCAATTAACCTGAATATTTATGTATGAATAAAAAGTATTTCTTTGTATTTTTTATTTTTTATTAAATTTAATAAAATACATATTATACACATAAAGCATTTTTTTGAAGTTTTGCATTATTTTTTTTTTTTTTTTTGCGTTGCGAACAAAAAAATATTTTTTAAGACAAATTTTGTGGCTGGTAATTTCGATTTTAAACCAATCATATTTAAGGAAAAGGGGGTACAGGATAAAAATCTGTACCCGGGTACAGGTTAAGGATCCCCGTTCCCCGACAAATATTTTACTATGATCACGTGGGTGTCGGTGACATTTTTTAGTTCGCGTAAACTTTAAATTATACTAAGCCGAATTTAGAAACGTAGTAAATTTCAGCCATACTTGCCTTTTAACACTTTAAGTTGGTTTAATCCTAGAACAATATAATATTATATAAGCTTTTTTTTCTAGTTAGATTTCAAATAAAATGGGGATTTTCATTTTCGTATTGAAAATTATCTTTAAATCTTAAACTCCTCTTTCTTTCTTTTAAATCGACGCTAAATAATAATTATTTCCTTTCCTCAAACTGATATAAAAATTAAATATGCTTAAAATATGGATTTGTATGTTACTGGTGATTACCCAGCTAAATCAAATTTTAGTTCGAGGACAGAGTGCAACAAATTATAATGTAAGTGGTACGATATAAATCCTTTTTTTTTAAAAAAAACATAGCTTAATGTATGTATGATTTAGGTTGGAATTGGAATTGCAGATATAACAGGAACCGTGGGTACCTATTATGTTCTATTCTTTTTGTTTCGCTTTTATATACAATGAACAAACCCATCCCTTTCATTGATATTAGCTGGAGTTAATATGATGGGATATGCAATGCCAGAACAAGTAGCAGCGGGATTACATATAAGACAAAGATCAAGAGCATTTATCATAGTAGACCCAAGTACAAGTAAAAGGGTTGTATTTGTTTCTGCGGATCTTGCTATGGGATCATTAGCTGTTAGAAGAGCAACTTTAGAAAGATTAAAAGAAACTTTTGGTGATCTTTATAATGAAGAAAACGGTATGATGAATTTGAAAAAAAAACCTTTTTCTTGCAGTGAAATGTTAAACCCTATTTCTTATGTTATGTAGTTGCTATATCGGGGACACATACGCATGCTGGACCTGCTGGGTATTTACAATATGCGGTAACTATTTATTCTATATTTGTTTGAAATAATTTCTCTCTCTCTTTTTTTTTATTAAATCCTTTGTTTTCACCCTCATATAAGTTGTATCAAATAACATCATTTGGATATATTAAAGAGAATACGGAAGCGATATCAACAGGGATTTATAATTCTATAGTAAAAGCACATAATTCGATTCAACCAGGATCAATATTTGTATCAAGTGGGGAATTATTAGGAGCAAATATAAATAGATCACCATTCTCATATGAACAAAATCCCGAAGGAGAAAGAGCTCAATATAAAGATAATGTAGACAAAGAAATGATCTTATTAAAATTCACAAACGCAAAAGGTGATGTTATTGGTAGTATAAATTGGTTTCCTGTACATCCTGTATCTATGATGAATAATAATACATTAGTATCAGGAGATAATAAAGGAACTGCATCATATTTCTTAGAGAGGGAATATAATAATGGTACTTTACCTGGAGAAGAAACGATTGTACATGCTTTTGCTAATAGTAATTTAGGTGATACTTCACCAAATATTTTTGGACCTTATTGTGCTGATACAGGATTACCTTGTGAATATAAGACTAGTACGTGTAATGGGAAAAAAGAAACTTGCTTCGGAAGAGGTTATGGATATTTAACAGGAGATGATATATATGCAACAAGAAAAATCGCAGAATTACACGTCTCTAAGGCTAAAGAATTAATTGATACTGCTACAACTCCCGTTACTGGTAGTATTGATTTTAAATTTACAAAAGTTGATCTGGAAAATTATAATTTTACGCTTAACGGAAATGATATTTCATTGTGTAAAGCGGCTCTTGGGTATAGTATGATTGCGGGTACAACGGATGGACCAGGTGGATTTAATTTTGTACAAGGTGACAATAGTACTGGTAATCCTTTTTGGAAAATAACTACTGGTGTAATAAAACAACCTACAAAAGAGACTATCGAATGTCAAAGACCTAAACCGATTGTATTAGCTACAGGTGAAATGACATCCCCATATGATTATACTCCTTCCATTGTTGAAATACAATTATTGAGAATTGGTAATATTATTATTTGTGTCGTACCTGCTGAATTTACTACCATGAGCGGTAGAAGATTAACAAAGACCGTAAAGAACGTTTTGGTGAAAAAAGGAATTATTGACGAAAATGGAATTGTAATTGTTAGTGGACCTTCAAATTCATATACTCATTATGTTACCACGCCTGAAGAATATTCTGTACAGAGATATGAAGGTGGATCAACAATTTATGGTCCAAACACTTTAAACGCTTATCTCCAATTATATACAGATTTATCTGTTGCATTGGCCGATAATCTCGTTGTGCCGATAGGTTTTGATGCTCCTGATTTTACTGATAAAGCTTTAAATTTTTTACCGCCAATTATTGTTGACATCCCTACTTTATTCAAAAAATTTGGTGATGTTATAAAGGATGTTAATGAAAAATATATCAGAGGAGAAACCATTGAAGTTGAATTTGTCGGTGGCCATCCCAAAAATTATGTGCAACTAGAAAGTAGTTTTTTTTATGTACAAAGACTGGAAGGTAATAGATGGATTAATTTTAAAAATGACGGTGATTGGAATACGAAATTTAAATGGTTGGGTAATAGCGTTGTTAGAATCATTTGGGAAATTACTGATGATGTTCAAGGTGTGTAATCTAAAGTTTTCTTGCGCTCTCGTTTAAATTTTTTTTTTTTTTTTTTTTTATGGGTTAAATTTTTTACTCATTCTTTTGATTTGCAGCTGGAACTTATCGTATACTTTATCAAGGTTATCATAAGTTACTTGGTGGTAAAATTGTACCTGAATCTGGTATTACTTCTATTTTTACCGTATCTTAAAACTTTCCCAAGTATTACACCTTTAAAATAATGTATTGTATTAGAGATTTAGTGAATATATTAATGCAAATATGTGATATATATAGTATGCACAGAATTGATTTAATAAAGTTCAATGTTTCACCTCACGTTGAATTTTTTTTTTGTTTATGGTCTTTTATATATTATGTTCAACTAATATATATATTTTTTTTTGAAAATAATCATAAATTTTCTTTTTTTTTATATAATGATTATTATCATTGCATTAATAGCAACAAAACTAGCAGTTATAATAGAAACAGTAATAACGGAAATAATGATTGGAGCAGGAATATCTCTCAAAATCAGGAATTGAAAGAAGCACAAATAACAATTTTATAAGAGGAGTTTCTTTTTCTTTTTTCTCTTGAAACCCGCAATTGAGTTATTTTCAAGGGAGAATGGTGAATCAAATAAAGAATGCTCGGAGTCAGAGTCATCAGAGGATGATGAAGAGCTAGAACTATCAGAGGATGATGAAGAGCTAGAACCATCAGAGGATGATGAAGAGTTAGATCCATCAGAGAATAATAAAGAGGTAGAGCCGTCAAAGGATGATGAAAAGTTGGAATCATCAGAGGATAATAAAGAGCCAGAGCGCTTACGACGTTTATTTTTATTATCAAAAGAATAATATTCAAGAATTTTTACATAAAAATCAGTATCAAAAATATCCTTGAATGGTCTGATTTTCTGAGAGAAATCCGAAGCCGCAATTTCTTTAAAATCGATATATGGAATAAATGGTCGAAGCAAATCCCCAAATGTTGCCACTTCGCTAGGTTTCCACCTTTTTACATCAGATGATAGTTCAGAAGATTGTGCAATACACCATTCAATAAGTTTATCCCAAATTTTAATTGTTTTTAAAGAATGATTATTTTTGACTAGAAGGTTAAGAAGGATATCTTTTTTGATGGTGGTAAAATCTTTTGCTTTGAAAATTAACGAGGGTTTTCGTTGAAAGTTTGATAAATAAAATTGTGATAATTTTTTAAAATGAGTGAATTTTGTTGCAATATCTTGAATTAAAACAAAATTTTGTTTTAATAATGCTTTATTTTTAAGGAAATATTCTTCAATAAAAGTGCACAGATCAATAAGACACAGTTCATCAGCTGCGATTAAAAGTTCAACATTTGTTTTAATATCATTTTCGGTAATATCAACAATACTGCTATATATATACCTAACAAATTGAATTAATTAGATTAATATTTTATATAAGTGATATGTATCAAATATCTTGTAAAAATGTTCTTACTTAATAAGTATATCAAATATTTTAACTGAAATATTCGGGTTTTTCAGTTTAATAATGTTATTTTCTGTTTTCACCCATTTGTCTGATAGTGCAGTACGAAAGTAAGGCGAGCGAATTTTTAATATTAAAGAATGTACCTTAAAAACTTTGATGGGTCCTTTACCGATTACAATTTCAGTATCATAAAATTCTGTAGATTCAAGAATATCATTATATTCTTCATGTAATATGTTTGATAATTTTGAAGACATTTTGTTTTTTTTTAATAAGACAAAAGTTTGAGGGAAAAAAACACTTGATTTAACTAATCTTAATATAAGTAATCAAATGACAAGATATTTGTCAATGATCGAATATTGCTAAAAAAGGGGTACGTCTAAAGCGGAGCAGAATCACGTGATTTTCGTAAAATTTATGGCATTAAGAAATTATGCATGTGACAAATAATAGGTGATAAATAGGTCGAAAAAATTCTGTCCCTAGAAATACTTAGGAAAAATGGAAAATGAAGGTGTGACGCGGGGATGACAGATATTCACTATGATCACGTGATTCTGCTCCGCTTTAGACGTCCCCTAAAAAAGCACATAATAAAGTCCTCCTTTTACTATAGCTCGTATTAAAGATTCTAGTGAGATATTTAGGAACTCGAAAGAAAAGAAATATGGTGATACTAAAAAAAGTTTTTTTAAATCAACGAATTCTTGACAATAAAAAAAATTTGCAATTTATAACAGAAGTGATATTAATTCAGATAATAATTCATATTTACGTTTATATTAAATGAAGCAATTTTATAAAATAATTATGAAAAATTTTCTAACAAAATAGATTCCCAAATTCCTGAACTCTGAATCGCCAGTTTGACTGCTCAAATTCAAATATTAACAAAATTAACAGCAAAAGTTAAATAAACAATAAAATGTGTTATTAAAGAAAGTTTAACTCGAACATATATGATTTGAATTCGTGTTTTATCTGAGGTTTTTTTTTTTGTTTAGTTTGGATTCAAGAATGTAATTAAGTTTTGCTCTTTGAATTTCGTTACAATCCACGTAATTATAATAACCAATTGTCAGGTATTATGCTCTTTCTTAAAAATTATACTCTATATTAAACATCAATCAAATCAATTATTATTGGAATAAAAAAAAAATAAAGATTGAAATAAATATTTTACTTATTGATCAAAGTTTTCCTGATAAATAAATATTATTAAATAACCATCTATATTTGCCTTTTGGTAAATTTTGAGTTAAACAATTTTCTCTCGATTCTAAAACATCTCTCGATGATCGTATTCTCATTTCATTTTCATATTCTTGTATACAACTCTTATATCCATATTTTTCATAATTTGAAAAATATTTTACAAGTGATTCAGCATCTTGCAAAGCGTTATTTGTACCTAATTTTACAAAAAAATGAAAATAAATAGCTGAAAATCAAAGGGGGGGGGATAAAATATATTAATTATATAATTAGATTATATACCAAAACCTAAGAAAGGATTCATGGCGTGTATGGCATCACCCAATAAAGTGACTCTCGTAGATTCCCAAGGTTCAATAGACATTGGATTAATATCTTGTATCGGTCTTCTCTTTGGAGGATTATACGTTCTATAAAATGTTTTTTCATAATCTTTTGGTGGTGAAACTGGTGCAATTGAAACTAATTCCAACAAAATATCTGTTAACTCACAAGGTTCCCTGTGTTGTTTAATCACAGTTTTAATATGATCAATAACTGATTGAGGATCATTATCATTTACATTAATATTCTTATTTCTTGTATCCCAATGCGTATAATATGTATAACAAAGACTTATTCGATAATGTATTTTATCATCGGGCGTATTTTCTGTTATATCAGTTTCAATTGGAATTAAACGCATCAAAGAAAATGTCGTGTCACCATCTTGACCAAAGCTTTTTTGAACTAGAACATTTCCATTTAGTGCAATAATACGATCCATAAGTTTCTTATTTGGAGTGACATCTATAAGTACTTGCGTAATTCCATAATCAAAGATTTGTAAATGTGGTAATTTTTGTCTTCGAACTATAGAAAGGAAAACAAATCTTATTAAAAAAAAGAATATTTCTTTTTTTTTTCTAAAAATAAATAAATAAATAAATACTTGAGGAATGAATTCCATCACATCCAATCAAGATATCCCCCTTTACTTTCGTTCCATCTTGAAAAATTGCCCAAATTTCATCACCAAATTCATCATACCCGATACATTTCTTTCCCCATTGTACGTTTACGTCTTCCAACATCAAATCTCTTAATCTATCTCGATAAGAAATAATCGAAGGATAAGTGGACATTGCAATTTCAAATAAAGATTTAAATCGTGTTGGAGGTGTTCTGAATATTTCTGTTCCTTTATGATCACGGTGAATTATACCATGATATTCTTTTTCATGAATTGGATTTGGTATAACTTCTGGAAGACGAGCGACGAGAGACTCCGGAAGACAAAAAATTAACGATTTTATTCCATGAGGATTTAAGCCAATATTATATCCTTGCCATCGATCTAATCAGGAAGAAAAATAATTATCAACCGTTAACATGTAAATAAATTATCAAATAACATATACCTTGTGGACCTAAATCTCGCTCAAATATTTTTACGTTAAATTTTTTCATATTTTTATTTAAATGTTTTTGAATTCCATGATAAAGCAATAAGCCACCGGGTCCTGCACCGATAATTAAAATTGTGGGAATATGATTATTTTGCGTTAACATTCTGAAAGGGAAGGGAATTGTAAAAAAAAACCAAAAATCATTATTAATATATGAGTTTTTTGGTAATTTTATATGACATTATATTATATTATATTAGACGCTTTATATAGAATGAATATTGTTAATAAATAGGTCAAATTAGAACTTTTTAAAAGTTTTTAAGATTGAATATAGTTTTTTTTAATAATCAAATTATTTCTGCACTCGATCACTCATGTGAAAATTGTCGATCGTGAATCGTTAGATAAATTGGATATCGATATGGTACCCAGTTTGGGTAAGTAAAAAAATTCAGATATTTCCGTTTCCGTAATAAGGGTTAAAAAAAAAATACATATTTGACCATTTTCATTTTGTGAGAAAAATTTTCAAGCAAAAATTCATTACACGTGATAATGATACGATTTGATTGGCTTACTCTACGTGTAGAATTATAATATCCGGACAATGATAAAAGAGTATTCGGCCAAGTTCCCTTATAAAAAACAATAGACAATCACATTACAAAAAGAAAAAGTAATTTCTATGAATTCTGTTGCCAAAGTGCAAAAGACTGAAGAGAGAAAATAGTAAAATTTGAGATATGTGGCTATAATAAAAGTATTATGCGTGAATGATGTTATTAGAATGGTACTCATATTTCTTTTAGTAATGATGATACTGAACTTTATATTTAAAGATTTATTTTGGTTTCATCAGTATCTTCATTTAGATATTAAAACACTATAATATAATTCATTTTATGTTATTATTCATAATATTTCGCCGCAGAAAATAATGCTGCAAATCCAATTTAAAGTTTGCACATTGAAAATTTTCATTGTGCGTTTCCTTTACAGGGACGATAAAAACCAAGACATGTGCAAAAAATGGAAACTTATTATGAAAATTAATTCGTATTATGTATTTACTTCCATAAAAGGAAAATTTCGGGTAAATTTCGGTATACTGTATAATAATTTAATAATTTACAAACCAAGCTTAATAAATGTTACACGGCGACTGTCATGTGAAAAGGACGTTCATTGAAATAATGATTTCCTTTAACCAAATTTAGTATGTTTTTAAGTTGTGGGTCGAACGAAATATGTATAAGAAATAATGAAGAAATTCCGACACGTTTTGTTTGATTATGACTATGGTTTCGGAATTACGCGGAAAAATTTACCGCAAAACAGATTTTTTTTTTTTTTTTATAAATAAGATTCGTGTCTTCCTTCAATCCTTAAAAAAAAACACGATAATAACAAACTCAATATATTAAAAAAATTCGTAATTATAATATGCAAGAAGAACAAATTCCAACAGTTATTATTATTGGAGCAGGTCCAGGAGGACTTACTCTTTATCATGCTTTAATAAAGAATAAAAATAAAAAGGAATTCAACGTAAAAATCTTTGAACGTGAAACCGGTCCTACAGGTATAAAAAATACATTATAAATAAAAATTTCGTTTCGTTCAATTTGTTCCATATTTATTTTATAAATCATAAATAGATCGATGGCAAGGTTATCATATCAGTGTGAACGTACGCGGAGCCCAATCTCTTATTAATTGTCTTCCACCTTCAGTCGCTTCAAAACTTCCAAAAGCAATTCCGAATCCAATTCCAGATGTAGAATATCATGGAATTTCAATTAGTGATCATACGGGAAAAAGTTTACTTCATCCTCCATTCAAACAAGTTAAAGATGTTTTTGAATTGGCAAAAGTTCCTGAAGATTTCTCTTCCATTATTTCTTATCGAGATAGACTTAGAGATGTTTTGTTGGAAGATGTACCAGTTCAATGGAATAAAAAATGTATTGGATATGAAGAAACTGAAAATGGTGTTTGGGCAATTTTTGAAGATGGTTCACGAGAATTTGGTGACATTTTAGTTGGTGCGGATGGAATTAATTCTCCAGGTATGAATAATTTAATTTGTAAATATGCATATAATTTTTTGATCTATTTATTAATTTTTTTCTTTATTGTAATAGTACGAAAACAAAAAATACCCGAATTGAAAATTTTCGATTACAGTGTAAATATAGTTCTCGCAGACATTGTTGTTCCAAAAAGTCTTATGGATAGCTTAATTAAAGTCCACGGAAATACTTTAATTCAAAAATCTCTTGGAATAAACGGAGATTGGACATTTGATTTATACCGTCTAATTCCTGTTGAACAAGTTAAAAAGAATAATACCACAGAACCTCATTACAGAATAACAATGTGTTATGCTTATCCTAGAGAATTAGATAATAAAGAATCGAATAAAATTAAAGTTGATGATAATGATCCAGCATCAGTTATTAAATATGTAAAACATTTAATTCAAACTTTAAGGCCAGAATGTGAGTTAACTGATCTTCATTTAAAATTATGGGATTCTGTTCCTAGATCAGCACCAAATGATCCAGAAATATATCCATTTAAAACTTATAATCCTACTCAACGAAGAAAATTACAAGATATTGACCCATTAACTGTTAAAAATTGGACAAGTAATCGAATAACATTATTAGGAGATGCAGCTCATGCAATGAATCCTGTATTTGGATTAGGAACGAATAATGCTATTAAAGATGCTGATGTTCTATCTCAAGCATTACTTAATTATTCACCTGAAAACTATATTTCTTGTATTGAAGAATATGAAAAAGAAATGCGAAAAAGAACATCTACTGACGTATTGAAGGCTAGATCACTTACAGTAAGACAATCTCGTCCTATTGGATTTTTTGGAATTATTATTAGAAAAATATTTATGAAAATTCTAAACACTTTTATGAATTTTAAAAAGTACTGAGTAAAACCTTATTTATTATTGTAGTCATTGTAGTTATTGTAGTGTTTTTTCTTGAATATTTTGATTATCATATTTTATTCATTTGTTTATATCCAACATGTGCGTGAGGTAGACTATTTAGCAGTATATACTATATTATATTATAGATCCCGTGATTTTTGTATTTAAAAAATGAACACTTTGACAATATGTTATGATCAAAATATGATCATTATAATTTAGTATTTTGTTCCGCGAAATGGTTTCATTTGTTCAAATTGTAATCATTCTTCAATTTATACATTATACCGTAATACAGCAATATACTGTATTATACCATATTTTCCCAATATGTTCGTAAAGGCGTATAAAAAATTTCAATGTAATGCAAATACAAATAATATATGAATTTATTAATAATATTAACAATAAAAATTTTTAAAATTAAAAAAATGCTTTTATGATACAATCAAAAGTCTAACAAAAAATATTTTACGCGTATGATAATGTGATATGCAAACTTAATTTATTGGTTCTCATAACATAAAAATTTCGAAAATGACCGGCTTCTAATTTTTTTTCAAAAAATTTTATATGTAAAAATTCATATGAAATTTTTTTGTAATTTTTTAAAAAATTGTACCCGTTATAGTAATAATATAAAAATTTAACAGAGATTGACCCGACTGGTTATGAGAACCAATTTTATTACTTTGTATCACCTAATTGGAAATTTTATTATCATAGAATTGAATTTTAAAGCAGAGTCTTCAAGAATTCAAGTGACCAGGACCCCAAAATATATATATAGGGGTAAGGTGACTTTTGAATTTTTTACTAATAGCTCTACGCAAGGGTTTTTTATATGATTGCTACGCAAAATTAGTACTTAACATCAGATAATCATGAAAAATAAGCAAATTAATCATCTGACCTCTAGTTGTCATATGATTTAGNCTATTATTTTTCAAACATTGTAACTTTTCTTTTAATGAGTTTTTAATTTTTTATTCAAATAAAAATTGTAAATTGTTTCCAACTTTACATTTTAGGATAATTAATTTGAAATAAAATTTCTTTTAAAATATGAAATACTCAAATAAGTTTGTTATTTAAAATTAAATTATTTATTTATATATAATAAATATAATAAATATAAATCAGCCAAATTAGTACTAAAAATATGCAAATTTAACCTCTTACTTTTAAAAAAAATTACTAAAAATACGCATTATGAATACCTGACTTTAACCAAAAAAAGCCAAAATAATACGCAAATCAAAACCTGGCTTCAATATTTATCACTATTATGGCTACGCGTTTGTTGACCCTACCCCTATATATATATTTCGGAGTCCTAGTGACCATTAGAAACTGCCTGCTTGCAAGTCATATTCATTGCACTTTTATCTCCTTTTCTATCATGTCGATCACCGAATCCCTTTGCCTCAGCTTCACTAAATTCGAATATCAACAATCTGCTCTAGTAACAGCGTCCCCAGGACTGCTATTAGGATAATTTTCTTCAGTGCTTTTTATTGATTCATTGGCAAATTGACTTGAGTAGGGTGTAATATATCGAAGCACCAGTCATTCTCTGCGGGATTCTCATTACCAGGATAGTATTCCTATTTTGTATCAGAGGTCAGGTCCATCCAAAAAAATATTATCGTACTATTAGCTGTACGCATTTTTTCAGGGCCAGAATTACGGTAATATCAGTCAGTTACTAAAATAAGTAATAAATTTCTGGCTGACATTAACATGATTTTTTTGGTTCATTATACACAAACTCTGACCCTACCTTTTTATATATATTTCAGGGTCCTATTAGAACCGCATGAGTATTGATAATTACGAATTGAAATATCACAATCATAAATATTTATCTGATAAATCAATTTCATTATGGTGATTGATTTGATGATTTGATTTTTTTTGTTAAAAGATTTCAAGAGATGCTCAAGGGAGATTCTAATCAAAACTATATTGCATGAAAATATAGTATATATACTGTAGTAAATTTTTTGTTAATATTTTAATTAAATAAATCAAATAAAAATATTTTTATGAACTGATAGTTCTTATAGTAAAGAATTTTTAAAAGTTCGCTATAGAATAATTTATTATCTGCTATGTTTTCTATAATAAACTTATAATAAATTTTGATAAAAGTAAAATTTATTATAGAGTGTGTTCATTATAAAGAGGTTCATTATAATCAGCATTAGACTTGTCAATAATAGTTACTGCATCTAGATTAAGCCTGTTTCATGAAAATGCAGTGAATTAGGTAAAATAGATATTTTTTGAGAGTTAAAGGTAAGGATGGAGTGGTTTAACATTTTAGCAGCTTGAGCATAGTTTTCAAACTGGTTTGCAGTTTTGGTTCAGTTCCGTTTTTGGTGTACTGAACTGCCATTTGGTTTAGCATTTTTTTTTTATTTTTTATTTTTTATTTTTTTTTAATTTATTAAACATTTATAAAATTAATTAATTATTATTTAAATAAATAAATAAAATAATAAATACATATATAAATATTCAAACTATTTCTGAGCAGTTTGCTGAGTCAGTCCACTCAGAGCTGGTTTTTAGAGCAGTTTAGTTCAGAGCCAGTTCAACTGCTTTTTGAACTAAAACTAAACTGAATGAGTAGCCCTCATTCCTAATTAAAGGTATTGCTTGCATTCCTAATAAGTTAAAAAAATGAATCTTTTATATTTAACTATATTGTTGCAGGTAGCGTAATACTAAAAGTTTTGTGAGAAATTATTCTGTTGCATATGGAGCAATGAAAACTATTTAGCCTAATTTATCCCAAATGAATTGTGCAAAATTAAATTTTGGCAAAATTTTCTTTTTATTTTATTTTGATACAATATAATATGATTGTAATAAACATATTCTTTAAAAAAAATAATAGTTTTATTTTATTTACAATTTAAATTTTTATCAAGAATTATTATGATAAACAAATTAACATTTCTTATTGATAATTTATCTAATTAAAAATATTTGTAATGTAACTATTATCTTTAGATTTATTTTTATTTTTATTTTTATACAAGCAAGAGCTATTTACATTACATTGAATACTAGGAAACATAAAAGCACCTATTGGTAATAGATTATAACATTAGATAAACCTCCCTTAAAAGGTTGCCTCACCTACTAACCTAAAAAGAAGACTAGGCATAACCATTTTACTACTGCTAAGGACTCAACATGCTAGTTACTAAATACAGAAGCAGTAATTTTAATACTATAAAAATAAAAAATCTATAACTAAAAGAACAATAGTAAAAAAAAAAGAAAATCTATATAGGTTAGTAAAATAATTAATGTGACTTGATGAAGGGTTACTGATATACCTTAATCAAATCATCATGATAGCCAAAATAGTTAATTAATTTATTACTTTTGTCTTTAGTTTTTACTATTTTAATGGCCTTCCAGTTAAAGATATCTTTAAATTCAATATTTCTGAAAATATTAATTTTCTTACATTCAGAAGGTAAGCCCATAATAATAGCTTGATGAGAGAGTCTTTATTTGTATCTTTTTAAAGATCATTTATCTGAAAACTAATGGACTGGAATACCATCTAACTCTATTTACCAGAACAGCTTATCAAATTTCTTTAGAAAAAAAGTACAAAGAATGATGGTCACCCTAATATATCTTTTGCTATGACTGATACTTTAATAAGGAATCCTAGATGTTTGTTTATTTTCTCAGCTATTTTTTCTGCATTCCAGTTATCTGAAATATCATATAATATAACATCATACACATTGTTTTTAGGTTAGGTGATACTGTGTATTCTGTGATGATATGAAAAAATAAATCTTTATTCTTTTTCTTGTTGGGCTGTTTTATTTTTGAACTTGAAGCAGGTAGTAAATTAGCTGATTTAGACTCTTCAGCATTAGGAGAGTCCAAATGCATCAACTTCCACAATTGATCCTTATGTGGCTGTGTAAATTCATCATTTAGGATGGTAATTGGTAGTATTATCAAACTATCATTGGTGTTATTTGTTGATGTCGATCCAAATAACATTTCTATTTTTGAATTCTCTACTATTATTGGTGTTTGCTTTAAAGAACTATTATTATTGGCTAGGCTTTATTTTAGATACTCTATCATATCACTGTTATCTTTAGATTAACTGTATAAATAAATGCTTTGCAATTGTATAACTTAATCACGTGATGTTATGCAAATTCCAAAAAAGTCAATTTTATTAAATTGGATCAACTGGTAATATAAAGGTTATAGCGTACAGCAAAAGTCAAAAGGTTGTTATTTTTACAACAAGCAACTTTTTACAAAACAATAACCAACTTATTAGAAAATAACAAGCAAATGGTGTGACTATAAAAAAGTGTGCTTATAGTGAGATTTTTTTTATATAATAACACATATAGATAATTTTCATTTTGATATGATTATATACAAAAAATTTTTTTTAGGGCGTTACTATGTGGCGACCCGTCACCATGGTGACCCCATATTTTTTTACTTGTAATTTGGTGATTTTTGATACTCTAATTTTCGTTGATTTTGCAAATTGTGATATTCAAATTTTTATTGTGATCATATTCAGATTTTATTAGCAGCATAATGAAAAAAAAATTAAAATTTTTACATGGTAGCATAAGACGCAAAAAAATTTTAATTTTAACTCTAAAGTGTTATACTAAGTAATTACGCAATGCACAGCATTTAGAAGATAAATGGTCCTGTGACCTACATTGAACAAATTGAAAAATATATAGTCCTTTCTCAAAAGCTCAGAATAGAATTCTTCAATAAAAAAAGGTTTGTTATACTCTTAGAAAACTCCATTATTGACTTCTTGATTATTTCTAAAACCTAAATATTCTTCATCCTCTCCCTGACTGCCAACATCTTGATTATTGTCTTCTTGATTATCTCCGAACTCCAAATATCTTTNATCATCACCTTGATTGCTAACACTTTAATTATGATCCTATACTGAATTTGCAGGACTTGGTGCTGAACTCAAATTCAACATTGCCTGAGCTGCTTGATTGAGTCTATGTGTCCTATCGTAATCAGTTTCTAAAATATTATTTGAAAACTTAAGATACACTCTGTAAAACTCAAATAAATAAAAGAGAATGGATAATATTTACCTGGTTTTTGCCAGAATTCCATTCTAAACTCCTCGTAGTACATTTCACCATTTCTAGTCCTTTTGCCACCTGGTTTTGAATNAATATATTTATACATCGCCTAACAAAAAATAAGTTTAATTGATACTCAAGAGATATTCGTATAATAACAGTTATGTAATATAGGATATTTACTTGGTAATCTTTTAATATGTCATTAAATTTTTGGCTACATTGTTGTGCTGAATAACTTGATCTAAATC
>QKYT01000508.1:70828-85343 GCA_003550305.1 Glomus cerebriforme | reverse complement strand
GAATATATTAGAGTTATTCCNTATAAGTTTGATCTTTTATATAGAGCTAGCAGGGATGGTGTTATGTCCACAGTATTTCATGACAAATGTGATAATAAAGGGGCCACTATTGTCATAATAAAAATTAAGGATTCAGAACAAATAATTGGGGGATATAATCCATTGGAATGGGATACAAGTAATAGATATAAATCCACAACANATAGTTTTATATTTTCATTTACAGATAGAAGAGACACAAATACTGCAAAAGTAGGTTATAGTAATGGTTATGATTCTATAGGTTGTTATTCAAGATATGGTCCAGCATTTGGTTATTATTATTGTATAAGTGATGGTAGTAATTGGACAATTAATGATAATNATTCATATTCATATTCGGATATTGGTCTTCCGATAGGAAATGTAAAAGTAGATGATTATGAAGTTTTTCAGGTTGTAAAGAAACTATAAATATACTTTAAAAGAGATTCAATAAACTAACAGAACAGATAATAATGAGATCAATATTTAAATCCATGGTTTAAGTGAAGAAACAGTTTATAGTATTATGGAAGTTGCATTTGAATTGTTATTATTATGATTGATGCAAATTTATTTTTGTAAATTGGTTAATAAAAATTAAAACCAAGTATCTTTATTATAACATTTATAAAATTGTTAAATAATTATTTTGATTAATATATTAATAATACTTGCTTTAGCGCGAAAATAATATGTAACTATATATTAGTACATGTATATTAATAAAATAATACTTATATACGATATATATTTAATTATATACAATATGTAGACCAAACAAATTTACTACCGTATAGACGGTATAGCACTGCCTACAGTACTCCTAGTACTCCTCTGATAAAGTATCACTCCTGAATAGTATCAGGGTACTATTCAAATACAAATGTTTTCAAAATTTATCCTACTTGAATTTGGTATTCTACAAATTTCATGTATAAAATTCAGTTCACACGAAAGATCAGAATANAAAGAATAAAAAAAAAAGCCAGAAAAACAAGTTCAAGAAATAGATGTGAATGAAGTNTTTTAATNAATCGCAAAANGGTCTTCATATTTTTAAAATTTATAANATAGGAAACAATTTCGCATTAATTTTCCAAGTAATACTGCGTAATTGATTGAATTAATCATGGCTAATAAAATTTTCATAAATTTTTGAGTCTATCAAGAGTTTGCCTTTTCAAATTAAAACGTAAAAACACGTAAAAATATCTTCATTTATTATAATAATGAAAATTTTTAGTTTCTCAAAACATGTGCAAATACTTATTTTACGCACAAGGTCACAATATTTTCGTGCAGCAATTTCTGAGGAATGGATTGTGAAAAATTTATACTTATTCATTTGTTTTAATTTTTCAGATTTATTTATTGCAGAAAAATTGATTATTTTTAAAATATATGTAACCAAGATTATGTTAATTTATTTGTTCATTTGAAAATGATTTATATGATTTATACCATGTAATGCTGTTGTATTAAAAAATATTTTAGTTCTTTATCAATTTTCTCAAAACATAAATTTTCGAACTTTCCATATTGATAAACTGTTTCAGAATTCCAATAGGTTGATGTTTAATCAAATATTCTAGAATAAAATTTGAATATTGATCTCATCTACTACTTTAAAAATCTAACTTAAGTTATTTTTTATTTATATACAACACCCACCCTAATGATTTTATTCATAAAACCTAAAAATTCAATTATTTTCTAGATTAATTATAAACCAGATAATATTAATTTATACATAAAAATTATCTACACCAAAGTTTTTGATTTAATTTTTTTTGGTTAAATTAATGAGAATTTTTTCAAAAATATTTGTTTACAATTTTTTTTTACTTCTGTAGACTAACAATTATACAAAAAATGCACAGTATATTAGGTTTTAATGCAACTTTTATTTTTTTTTAACGAAAATCATGGAATAATTACAAATTATTATTACTTTAATAGATTTTTTTTAAGAGAATATAATTAAATTATTGAATAAGATTAAAAATCTAGTAAGTTATTCATACGTTTATCATTTATCTTTCAGGAATATGCTGTAACTTTAATGATTATTACTTTGGTAATAGTTTCACATTCTATATGGCCCAAATAATAAAGTGAAAACATGTTTGATATACAAAAAGCGGCTATATACAAACAAATTAAAGATTTACAAAACAATTTACTAACTTTGAATAAAAAAAATGTTTTTATTATGATATATTATTAAGTTACTATTTGTCAATGATGATTGTTACTTCATGGACTATTAACACATTGTCCTGCTGCTTTTTTTTTTTTTGTGAAGAAAAAAATAGAAATATTATTGTTATTATTTGTATATTGCACATAAAATAATGATAGCAGAAAGTTGACATCCAGATTTATAAATTAATAAATAATAAATTGAGAACAATTGGATTTTTAATTCAGGAGATTAATATTTCACTGTTTCTTTATTGTTGAACAATATAAAAATCGAATTTGGATTGCTAAGATAAATTACTAATTATTTTTTGATAACTTGAAATACTTCATAATCTTCTACATTAAAAACTTTATAACCATTTGACATAGTAAAATTTTCTGGCAAATCTATTTTAAGATAAGAATATGGATTATTACTTTTCAAAGTACTACCATTATATTGAAATAAATCATGTCCACCACCAAATGCTGGTCCATAATTTTGATGACAATATATAGCACTTCCAATACTTGCATCAAGAATATAACCTACTTTTGCAGTTTTAAGATTATTTCTATTTGTAAATGAAAATATAAAGCTATTATTAGTAGACTTGTATGTATTACTTGAATCCCAAACAAGTGGATTATATCCTCCAACTATTTGCTCTGAGTTTGCCATTTTTACTATAACTATAGTAGCTCCCTTGTTATCACATTTAGCGTGAAATGCTGCAGTTGTATTACCATCCCTACTAGCACGATAAAGTAAATTAAAACCATAAGAAATATTTATATTTCTTACATCATAAAGAATATACTTTTCGATCCAACTAGAAAAAATAGCAAAATGATGGGATTTAATTAAGTTTGAATTATAATCATCTTGGATACATTGCCTAGAAAGTCGAATATTATTGACATGTAACTTATTCGGCTCGATATGAAATTTCACTAGGTCATCAACCAAATCTTCTGGCAGTAATTTTTTTAAAGGATAAACCTTATTGAGAAAATCATCTGATGAAATAAGATAAAATCTTATTAATGGAATAAATCTATGGAGAGTCCTCTCCATAATTGTAAATTCTTCATCGCTCCATTTTGCGGTATCCTGTGAGATAGAAGGATTTTGTGCAAAACTCCATTTTAATAAATAATTCCAAATAACAATTTCTTCTAGACGTAAATCATCCCTTTTCAAAAGTAACTCTAATAAAGGTGCTTTTATATTGATAAATTTATTAGAATCAAATAACATTTCAGGCTTTTCACAAATTTTCTTAAGATAATAATTCCATAATTTTGAGAAAGTTTCATGCTGATAGATTACTTCAAGAATTCCAATAGGATTTTGATTTAAAAATTCATCTTGATGTTTAATTAAGTATTCTTGAATATGAGAAATTAAAGATTGAATATTAAGTTCATCTACCACAATCAAAAGTTTTAATATTTCAGGACCTTGTAATTTATTTAAGTCAATCTTTCCGCAATAAATAAATCTTAAATAATTTAATATATAAGAATGTTATTATATCATTATACATTATAATAATTTTTTTATAATTTAACTTTTTATTCTTACCTTAAAATGATTTCAAAAAATTGAGGAGAAACATTAGGTTTTTTGAAAATAAATTTTCCATCCTTTTTTTCAGCCCATTCATTGGAGAATGCTGTACAAAAATATTGAGACCTTGTAGATAGAATAAGTGAATGAGCATGAAATTCTTTTATATTTTCATTTTCGCCAACGTGGATATTAACATCATATCCTATTTCACTTGTAAGTAATTTTTCAAGGTCATTAGAAATTTCTTGACAAAATTCGTGAGACATGATTTTTATAATAATTTTTTTAAAGAGGAGAATAAAACGGGGATAAAAGAATTCAGGAAATTCAAAATATTTTATATTAATTCGGATTTGTACGACTGTGGAGCAATTTTCGGGTAAATAATTCAGCCATGTTCGATTTGCAAGTGTATAAATCACGTGCTTTGAGTAACGTGACATTCTGACGATAAAACGACTGCGAACTTTTAGCAGTGTTCCTTGTTAAAAAATTCTAATCTATAAATTTACAAATGCGACATAATTGATTTTATCGTTAACTAAAATGTAACCACAAACAAAATAAGCAACTTTTAAGTTATAAATAACAAATTAGACGGAACGATGTTATTTTATGAAATCTCTTCAATCTCAAGTATTAGTAATATTTTTCAGGAACTTATCCTTTTTGTTCTTTGTAAGTTCTAAACCGATACATTGTTTTTATAAGTGGAAAAAATCGATATTATATTAATTATAATTCATGAAATTATGGGCTATTTTGATGTACAGACAGATATAGTTACCGTACTTAAGTTATTTTTACTACTACAACACGATCCAACAACTGTATGGTTATTCACATCGCTTCTTTCAGTATCTAGCTAGTATGTTTCTTAAAGGATCTATTGTCAGAATGCCGCTTTAATGTCTCTGGAAACTATCCATTGATTGTATCAGGATAAATAACTTTAAAATATGTAATTCACATATGAATTTCCTATCAAAAATGACACGAAACGGTCGGAAATTTCATGATAAAAGTACACTCAAATGCTACAAAACATTGAGAGTAACTTCTCAAAAGACGAGGAGTATCTTGACACATTCAACAGCCTGGAACTTCTACATATCAACCTGAATTTGTTGTATTTCAACTCTGACAAAATTTGATTATTTTATGCATTCAGTTGTGTTTGATTTATATTTTTTCAAATTTAAGTTTCATTTATTACCGTATTATCCTTAATTCGTTTGAGAATATGCACTTTTTAGGCCTAGCTATGATGGTAAAAATGATGATATTTTGATGTTTTTATTTTAAAAATTAAATGTTTCCAATTATTTGTATGCAAGTAAATTACAATAAAATATAAATAAACAAAGATTTTTGATAATGAACAAAAATCACATTTTTATCAACTTATAAAGTTTTAAATAAGTGCTTCGTGATTTATTTTTTTGCTTAAAAGAAATATATATATTTTTTTTGACATTTTAAAAATCGCGTTTGTGTTTTTTTTCAGATAAATAATCAGTTAAATAATTAAACTATTCTATTTGAACATCAAACAGTAGAATTCATGGAAAAAATCATACAGAAATTCCTATTACATGTTTTTCTTTCATACATGATATGAAAATATTTAGCAAAATTAATAATTATAGAAGAATAATAAAAATTATCTTTTTTTAAAAAAATTTGACAGCCAAATTATTACTTCATGAACTATTAAAACATTGTTGCATATTTTTTCATGTTACCTGCTGCTTTTATTATGAAGAAATAAATAGAAATGTTAATGTCATTATATTATACTATATTTGTGTATTGCATGTAAAACAGTTATAACGGAAAGTCATTTGACACTCCAGATTTATAGATTACTGAATTAATTCCTTAAAATTAAAATTGAAACTAGTAGTAGTTTTTTTTTTATGTGTTTTTAGTTTAGGTTTTTTTTTTATATACTTTTCCCCTTCTAAATTTCCCAGTGTGTAAGAGCTAAGGCTCCTCGTTTTCTTTTTATAGCCAGCTGTCAGGGTTTTACCTAGATTTCTTTATTTGTATGGTTATCGTCATGTTCGTGTGACTCTTACCCAATAAAGTTGCTGTTCTACAGATAAAAAAAAAAAAAAATTAAAATTGAATTATTCAGAGATTATATTGGAATTAATATCTCACTCTTTTATAAAATATCTTTTGATACTTTATTATTAAAAAAAAATTTAAAACAAGTCAATATGATCAAATTTGAATTGTTAGAATAAAATACAAATTATTTTTTGATGACTTGAAATACTTCATAATCATCTACATTAAAAACTTTATATTTTCCATTCATAGTAAATTTTTCCGGCATATTAATTTTAGGATAAGAAACTGGATTATTACTTTTCCAATAATTATCAGCATCTTGAAATAAATCAAAACCACAACCAAATATTGGCCCATAATTTGGATGATTGCATATAGCATTTACAATATATTCATCAAGAATATAACCTACTTTTACAGGTTTAAGATTATTTTTATTTGTAAATGAGAATAAAAAACTATCTTTAGTAGACCTATAGATATAAATATTATCCCAAAAAAGTGGATTATATCCTCCAACTATATGCTCCGAATTTGCAATTTTTACTACAACAATAGTAGCTCCCTTGTTATCACATTTAGCATGAAATGCTGCAGGTGTATTACCATCTTTACTAGCACGATAAAGCAAATTGAAATTATAAGGAATATTTCTTAAATTATAATGAGTATCATTTTTCTTATCAATCCAAGTAGAAAAAATAGAAAAATGTTTAGCTCCAATTAAAGTTGAATCATAGATACATTTTGACTGTCTAGGAGGTTGAATATTGTTGAAATCTGGCTTCCTATTTGGTGCAATATGAAATTTCACTAAGTTATCAACCAAATCATCTGGCAGTAATTTTTTTAAAGGATATATTTTATCAAGAAAATCATCCGATGAAATATGATAAAATCTTATTAATGGAATAAATCCATGAAGAGTCCTCTCCATAATTGTAATTTCCTCATTGTTCCACTTTGTAGTGTCTTGCGAAATAGAAGGATTTTGTGCAAGACTCCATTTTAATAAACTATCCCAGACAACAATTTCACCCAGACCTAAATCATCTCGTTTTAAAAGCAATTTTAATATAGGTGCTTTTAAACTGATAAATTTATTGGATTCAAATAACGTTTCAGGTTCTTCACAAATTTTCTCGAGACAATAATCCCATAAATTTGTGAAAGTTTCATGTTGATAAACTGATTCAAGAATTTCTATAGGATTTTGTTGCAAGAACTCATCTCGATGCTTAATTAAATATTCTTGAATGTGAGAAATTAAAGATTGGAAATTAAGCTCATCTACCACAATCAAAAGTTTTAATACTTCAGAACCTTGTAATTTTTTCAAGTCAATCTTCCCACAATAAATAAATCTAATTTAATATATATAAAAATGTTATTATATCATATTTATTTTTTTATAATTTATCTTTATTTTATCCTTACCTTAAAATGATTTCAAAAAATTGAGGAGAAACATTAGGTTTCTTGAAAATAAATTTTCCGTCCTTTTTTTCAGCCCAATCATTGGAGAACGCTGTACGAAAATACTGAGACCTCGTAGATAAAATATTTGAATGAGCATGAAATTCTTTTATATTTTCATTCTCACCAACGTAGATAATAACATCATATCCTATTTCACTTATAAGTAATTTTTCAAGATCGTTAATAATTTCTTGACAAAATTCGTGAGACATAATTATTTATAATAAGTTTTAAAATAGAAAATAAAATAGGATAAAAATTCTCCTTAAAAATTTTAAGAACAATTTTATATTAATTTGGATTTTTGTATGACTGTATGACTGTGTAATTTTTCGGATAAATAATTCAGCCATGATTTTTGGAATCGATCTGCAATATTACTGCGAATCATGTGATGCTCTGGCGTTAAATTTACTAACGTATACCAGTAACTGTTAGTAATAACAAAAAAAAGTTAAAATCATCTACTTTAATATATACTGTAGTAATATAGTGTTAGTCATTTTTTTGATTAAAAAGTTTAAAAAGTAATCACAAAGTGATTGCTAGTACACGATATAATTTCTTATTTCAAAAATAATATTGCCACCTCTCGTTAAATAATATTAATTATTTTGTAATAAACATAAAAATCAATGACTAGAGTGCAATGAAAATAAAACAATCTTTACTTTGTCTTCATAATATTCGTTATCTTCATCATAAATATCCATAAGTTTGTATCGACTTAGAACTCTAGAGCCTTGTAAAGTTATGTCTGAGAGTAGAAATATTCTGAGGATTCTATTCAAATAAATTTTTAATCCTAACAATTATTCAAGTTTTTTTTTAATTTTTTTTAATTAGTTCACACGCCACCATATTGCATTACGCAAATGATAAGATTAAATTTACAAATCACAAATATTAATCGACAAATAGATAATAATAAAGAATTTATTTCCCAAATCTTTTCCTCCAAATTTATTCTACTGTACCCTTTAGTTCAATAACAGTTATCAAATTTATTTAGGTTTGAAGAAGTTTTATTTTTATACGGACAATTTTTCAAGAAATACATATTACTTATGGAAAATGTTTCTAAAGTCAAATTCAGATGAATAGGATCGAGTCTAACAAATCTGGTCAAAATTTAAGTTGGATTTGGCAGAAATTAGTTAAAAAGCTTTTATAATTTAATTTGGGTAATCGTTCTGATTTTTCAGCGATATAATTTTTTTACTTGTAATAGAAAATAAACATTTTTATTATAAAAATATCATTATTTTGCAAAATAATGAAACATTGCATATGTTTCATTTTAATAAATAATAAAGTTCATGATTATTTGTTTTATTCAATATTCAAATAAAAATTACATATTCTATATTTATGTTGAAATTTAAGTTCTTAATATTTGAAAGAGTTCTATTATCCTATTACCCTACATACAGTATTGTAGCAAAGTTTGATTTAACTTGAAATATTCATAATTTTCCACCTTAAAACTTTGGCCTAAATAGGTTTGTAAATTCAGTGTTGGATATGTAAATTGAAAACCAACATTACTATACCACATAGTATTATTACAATGTAATTCACAACCACCACCAAACATTGGCCCATATCCTGGTTGATTTCTTATAGAATAATTATTACCATTACTATAACCTACTTTTGCAGTTTTCATATCCTTTTTATCTGTAAATAAAAATATAAAACTATCAAATGTGGACATAGTTGTATTATTTGAATCCAAAAAAGTGGATTATACCCTCCTACTATCTGCTCTGAATTTGCAATTTTTGCAACAACTATAGTAGCTCCTTTGTTATCATATTTATTGTGAAATGCATTAACTGTATTACCATCCCTACTAGCACGATATAATAAATTGAAATCGTAAGGAATATTCCTCACACTATTGTAATAAGAATCATTTTCCTTTTCAATCCAATTGTAAAAAATAGAAAAATGTTGATGTTTAATTAAAATTGAATCAAAAATACATTTTGATTGTTTAGGAGGTTGAACATTGTCAATATCTGGTTTCTTACTGAGTGTAATATGGAATTTCACTAGATTATCAACCAAATCTTCTGGCAGTAATTTTTTTAAAGGATATACTTTATTAAGAAAATCATCTGATGAAATATGATAAAATCTTATTAATGGAATAAATCCATGAAGAGTTGTCTCCATAATTATAATATTTTCTTTACTCCATTTTGTGATGTCTTGTGAAATAGTAGGATTTTGTGCAAGGCTCCATTTTAATAAATTACCCCAGATAACAATTTCATCTAGACCAAAATCATCTCGTTTTAAAAGCAATTTCAATATAGGTGCTTTTAAACGGATAAATTTATTGGATTCAAATAACGTTTCAGATTCTTCACAAATTTTCTCAAGACATGAATTCCATAAATTTGTGAAGGATTCATATTGATAAACTGATTCAAGAATTTCTATAGGATTTTGTTGCAAGAACTCATCTCGATGCTTAATTAAATATTCTTGAATGTGAAAAATTAAAGTTTGGATATTAAGCTCATCCACCACAATCAAAAGTTTTAATACTTCAAAACCTTGTAATTTTGTCAAATCAATCTTTCCACAATAAATAAATCTAATTAAATATATATAAATGTTATTAAAAAAAATTAGTGTATAATGATAAATAATTTACTTTTATTTTACCTTAACAAAAAATTGAGGAGATACATTAGGTTTCCTAAAAATAAATTTTCCATCCTTTTTTTCTGCCCATTCATTAAAGAACGCTGCAAAAAAATACTGAGACCTTGTAGATAAAATGCTTGAATGGGCATGTAATTCTTTAATATTTTCATTTTCACCAACATAGATAATAACGTCATATCCTATTTCAGTTGTAAGTAATTTTTCAAAGTCGGTAATAACTTCTTGATAAAATTCGTAAGTCATAATTTTTATAATAAATTTTTGAGAATAAAACGGGGTAAAAAAATTTTGAAATATTTGAATTTTTGTACGACTTTTCCGGGTAAATAATTTAACCATGGAATTGATTTGCGATTATTAAACTTTGAAGATTATGATGCTCTGGTCGTCTAACGATAAATTTACCAAAGCGACTGCTAGAAACTGTTAGTGGACCTAAAATATATATATAAGGATCAGACTGAGCCAACCGAATTTTATTATTAGCTGCTGTAAGCATTTTTTCAGGGCTGGAATTATGATTATGTCAGTCAGTTACTATAATGAGTGATAAAATTCTGACTGGCATTATCACAAATTGTTTAAAAAAGGATTTACATAATTTTTTTTCGTTTCAAAATACACAAACTCAAACCAGACCCTTTTATGTATATTTATGGGTCATACTGTTAGCCATAAAAAAGAAATGAATTGAAAATATCATCTACTTTAATCTTTAAATATTCAGGCGTCGCCAATGATTGACTAGTGATTGACTGTCAATTGGATTTACGATGGCAGACGCAAATAACTGTATGTATGTATTTCATTTATTAATAAAATTTATATACTGTATTTTACTTCAATATTTTTTTTTAAAAAAAAAATTATATTTTTGAGAGTTTACAGTTTTATCTTAAAAAATATTCACAAAATTATTAAATAAAATTATTATTTCAGAATAATATTACAATTTCTAATTTATAAATTTATAAATGCGACATAATTGATTTTAGAATTAATTTTCAAAACAAGTGGAAAAATCGAAGTATATAAAATCACATTTAATTAATTATATATTTCAATAAATGTTGTTTAATTGCTGAATAATCTAGTAATATAAATATGTGATTAAATGGTGACCAAAATATACAATCAGACATTGGTTATTAATATATTGTATATAATTATCACAACACGATCTAACAACTGAATTTACCATACTACCATAAAATCCATTATCAGAATACCACTTTAATGTCTCTGAAAACTATCTATTATTTGTATTAGACAAATCAAAAATGCTACGAGATAGGTCTTCGTAAGTGATACAATTTATTGAGTATAACTTTTCATAACTGATTACAGTGGATTTATGAAATCAAGCAATTATTTGGTCATCAAATTTTAGTACTATAGATCGGGCATGTAATTATGAATCAATGGCAGTTTTGCGTATTAAATAATGACGCACCTTCGTACTTGGGAAAAAGTTATATAATTGGGTTAGTCGCAGGATAAGAGATTTGGTTCATTAATAATAAATTTAGTGAGGTCAATTGAATTTACTTGCCAACTTTTTCAGATTTTGGGTCTGTCATAAATCACTGTGACGTAATTTGTAGAAAACTCGACAATGAGATTTATTTGAATTTTCTTCATTCCTGAATTTGTTGTATTTCAATCTTGTAATATTTTTAAACGATAATATTTAATAAATAATTTTCTGATAAAGTTTGTTTCTTTGCATTTATATTTTTTTCAAAGTTAAAGTTTTATTTATTGCCTCATTATCCTTAAATCATTTGAGAATATGCACTTTTCAGGAGATGATATTTTAATGTTTTTATTGCTAAAAATTAAAATGTTTCCCAATCATTTGTATGTAAGTAAACAAATAAAATAATAAAATATAAATAAATTCTTTTTTTAATAATTTATAAAGATCACATTTTTTTCATTAATTTATAAAGTTTAATTAAATTCTCCGTGATTTATTTCTTGTTTAAAAAAAAAAACAATTTTTATTTTGACATTTTAAAACTTCGTTTGTGTTTTATTTTTTTCAAATAAATACTATAGTATTTTAAAATTTGAATAATAATTTAATATACTAATAAATAATAAACATTATTTTTATTTTATCAAAAAGTTTTCTTGTCATTTCAATTAAATAATCAAACTATTCTATTTAAACCTCAATCAGTAGAATTCGATGGAAGAATCATACAGAAATTCCTATTACATCTGTTACTTTCATACATGATCTGAAAATATTTAGCAAAATTATTTATACTATTGTGCATTGCATGAAAACAGTTATAACAGAAAGTCATTTGGCACTCCAGATTTATAGATTACTGAATTAATTCCTTAAAATTAAATTTGAATTATTCAGAGATTATATTGGAATTAATATCTCACTCTTTTATAAAATATCTTTTGATATTTTATTTAGTTTATTATTAAAAAAAAAATTTAAAACAAGACAATATGATCGAATTTGAATTGTTAGAATAAAATACAGATTATTTTTGATAACTTGAAATACTTCATAATCATCTACATTAAAAACTTTGTAATTTGCATTCATAGTAAAATTTTCTGGCATATCTATTTTGGGATAAGAATGTGGATTGAAACTTTGCCAATTACTATTACTATTTTGAAATAAATCATGTCCACCACCAAATGTTGGCCCATAACCTTGTTGACTATATATAGCGTATTGAATCCTTGCATCAAGAATATAACCTACTTTTGCAGTTTGAAGATTATTTTTATTTGTAAATGAGAATATAAAACTGTCTCTAGTAGACTTATAATTTTGAGTTGAATCCCAAACAAGTGGATTATATCCTCCAACTATTTGCTCCGAATTTGCAAGTTTTACTACAACTATAGTAGCACCTTTGTTATTACATTTAGCATGAAATGCTGCAGGTGTATTACCATCCCTACTAGCACGATAAAGTAAATTGAAATTAAAGGGAATATTTCTTAAATTATAACGAGTAACATTTTTCTTATCAATCCAACCAGAAAAGATAGCAAAATGTTCAGCTTTAATTAAAGTTGAATCATAAATACATTTTGGTTGTCTAGGAGGTTGTATATCCATATTTAATTGCTTATTTGGTGCCATATGAAATTTAAGCATATTAATAACCAAATCCATTGGCAAGATTTCTCTAAAAGGATGTACTTTAATAATAAAATCTTCTGAAGAAATATGACAAAATCTTATTAATGGAACAAAACTATGTATAGTTCTCTCCATAATTGCAATTTCATCTTTATTCCATTGTGCAGGATCTCGTGAAACATTAGAATGCTGGGCCAAACACCATTTAATCAAACTATCCCAGAGAATAATTTCATCTAATGATAAATCATCTCTTTTCAATAGTAACTCTAATAAAGGTGCTTTTAAAGTGATAAATTTACCAGAATTAAAAAATGGTTCAGGTTCTTCACAAATTTTCTCAAGACATGAATTCCATAAATTAGTGAAAGCTTCATGTTGATAGATTGCTTCAAGAATTCCAATAGGATTTTGTTGTAAAAATTTATCTTGATGCTTAATCAAATATTCCTGAATATAGTTGGTTAAGGTTTGAATATTAATCTCATCTACTGCTATCAAAAGCTTTAAAACATCTGGTCCTTGCAATTTCTCCAAATCAATCTTCCCACAATAAATAAATCTGAAAAAATTGAAAAAATTTAGTTAAAAAAAATTATATTTGAAAAAGCCATGAAATATATTGATATAAATTTATGTACCTCAAAATCATTTTGAAAAATTGAGGTGAAATATTGGTTTTCTTAAAAATAAATTTTCCATCCTTCTTTTCAGACCATTCCTTAGATAACGCTGTACGAAAATATTGAGACCTAATACGTAAAATATTTGAATGAGCATGAATTTCTTTCACATTTTCATTTTCACCAGCGTAGATAATGACGTCATATCCTTCATCGAACTCAAGTAATTTTTCATAATCATTAACAACTTCTTGAGGACATTCGAAAGGCATTTTTTTTAAAAAAAAAAAAATAAAGTTTTGATTGAAATTCTAAATTATTTAAATGTTTGGTTGTTGTACGACTTGCTCATCATTTTTATGAAACACAATCACGTATTGCTGCATGTCGGCGCATTGTTCATTCAGTGGCGTACTTTTTTGAATGAAGAATCACATGTATGTTGATCATGCACAGGATTGAATTTTTCATTTATATCAAAATATTTTGAATACTTATAGACTTATAAATCCATCATTAGATTTTGAATAATCTCCATATAAAGTATAAGTAATAGTTATATCCTGGCTAATTAGGAATAAGTAAAATTTTACTAGGATTGGATAAATGATCGGCCGAAGGCCGATCTTTTTCCGATTCTAAAGTAAAATTTTACTATTCCAATTAGCCAGGATATAATTGATTTATCACCTGCCATTTACATATATAGTATATCACGTTTTTTAGTATAAATATAGTTTATTG